>PVKV010014252.1:8557-58277 GCA_004027835.1 Alouatta palliata | reverse complement strand
CATTCTCAGCAAACTGACACAGGAACAGAAAACCAGACACCGCATATTCTCACTCATAGACGGGTGTTGAACAATGAGAACACATGGACACAGGGAGGGGAGCATCTCACACTGGGGTCTGTCGGGGGTGAAAAGGGGAGGGACAGCGGGGGGTGGGGAGTTGGGGAGAGATAGCATGGGGAGAAATAACAGATACAGGTGATGGGGAGGAAGGCAGCAAATCACACTGCCATGTGTGTACCTATGTAACAATCTTGCATGTTCTTCACATGTACCCCCAAACCTAAAATGCAATAAAAAGTATATATATTAAAAAAAAAAAAAAGGAGATGGCATCAAGTCATTCCTGAGAAATCCGCCCCCATGATCCAAACATCTCCCACAAGGCTCCACCTCCAAAAATGAGGATTATGTTTCAACATGAAATTTGGAGGGAACAAACATCCAAACCATATCAGTAGTCCATCAGCTTTCCCATCATCTTGGATTCCCTGGCAAGAGACCTGTACCTGCTTTAACACACAGGAAGCATCATGACTGCTTGAAGGTATAAATATTTCTGAAGACAAGCAGAGACAAACCAGGGAGGTAGGACTACCATCCCCAGCCCTGGAAACTCTGCTCTGTAACTCAGCTAAAGGAGACACTGCATCAGGGTGGCTGTTCAGCAGCACCATGCTGCAGGAGGTATGTTCACAGGTCCCTTGGGCACAAACCACTACCAGCCTTCCTATACTGCCAGAATAATCCTTTTGGGAATTTCCCCATTTAAGACAGGCAGCACTCCAATAATTTACTAGAGCAGAGAACCTGGGCTTAAGGACCACACAGAGACAAAAAGGAGGCATCGACCTAATGGTAAACATTTGCTAAGAGCAAGGTGAAGCCGAAAGTGCTGGTGGAGAAGCTGCAGCATATCCAGAAGATCTAGAACAAGCTTGTGCAACTCACAGGGCACTAGCTGCATGTGGCCCAGGATGGCTTTGAATGTGGTCCAACAAAAATTTGTAAATTTTCTTAAAATACTGAGTTTTTTAACAATTTTTTTTTTTTTTAGCTCATCAGCTATCGTTAGTGTTAGTGTACTCTATGTGAGGTCCAAGACAATTCTTCTTCTTCCAATGTGGCCCAGGAAAGACAAAAAATTGAATACCCCAATCTAGAAAGTAAGGGATGAAGGTGGCTACACTAAACAATAGACTTTCCATGTAGATAAACAGCCTTCTATTGGAAGATGATGCCACCTTGGACTTTCACAGCTAGAGAAAAGTCAATGCCTGGCTTCAAAGTTTCAAAAAACAGAATAACTCTCTTATTAGAAGCTGATGCAGCTAGTGACTTTAAGTCGAGCCAATACTTATTTACCATTCTGAAAACCCTAGGGCCCTGAAGAATTATGCTAAATCTACTCTGTCTGTGGAACAACAAAGCCTGGATGACAGCACATCTGTTAAGAGCATAATTTACTGCATGTTTTAAGCCCCTTTGTTGAGATCCACTGCTCAGAAAAAAAAGATTCTTTCAAAATATTACTTCTCATTGTCAATATACCTGGTCACCCAAAAGCTCTGATGGAGATTTATGTTGCTTTTATGCCCACTAACACAACATCCATTCTGCAGCCCATGAACCAAAGAATCATTCTGACTTACAAGTCTTATTATTTCAGAAATACACTTCATAAGGCACTAGCAGCTAAGTGATTCTTTTGATGGATCTCAGCAAAACTGAACACTCTGGAAAGGATTTACCATTCCAGATGCCATAAGAACATTCATCATTTATGAAAGAAGGTCAAAATAGCAACTTTAACAGCAGTTTTTAAAGAATTTTATTCCAACCTTCATGGATGACATTGAGAGGCTCACAACTTCAGTGGAAGAAGTAAAGGCACACGTGGCAGAAACAGCAAGAGAACAAGAATTAGAAGCGAAGCCCAGAGATGTGTCTGAATGGCTGCAATCTCATGATAAAACTTGGATGGCTGAAGAGCTGCTTCTCATGGATGAGGAATAAAATTGTTTTTTTGAAACGGAATCTATTCCTAGTGAAGAAACTGTGCATATTGTTGAAATGACAATAAAGACTTAGAAGAGTACATCAACTTAATTGATAAAGCAATAGCTGGACTTGAGAGGATTGACTCCAGTTTTGAACTAAGTTCTATTGCGAGTAAAATGCTACCAAACATGCTACAGAGAAATCTTTTTTTTTTTTTTTGAGGCAGAGTTCGGCTCGTTACCCAGGCTGGAGTGCAATGGCGCGATCTCGGCTCACCGCAACCTCTGCCTCCTGGGTTCAAGCCATTCTCCTGCCTCAGCCTCCCGAGTAGCTGCGACTACAGGATGCACCACCATGCCCAGCTAATTTTTGTATTTTTAGTAGAGACGGGGTTTCACCATGTCGACCATGGTGGTCTCAATCTCTTGACCTAGTGATCCACCCACCTTGGCCTCCCAAAGTGCTGGGATAATAGGCTTGAGCCACTGCGCCTGGCCCCAGAGAAATTTTCTAAGAAAAGTCCATCAATGAGGCAAAGTTCATTGTTGTTCTATTTTAAGAAATTGTCACAGCCATGTCAGCATTCAGCAACCACCACCTGCTAAGTCAAGCAGCCATCAACACCTAGATGAGACCCTCCACCTGCAAAGAGGTTATAACTTGCCTAAGCTTCAGATTACTGTTAGCACTTAGCAATAGCATTTTAAAGGTATGCATACATTTTTAGACTAAAATATAATATAAACATAACTTTGTAAGCACTGGGAAACCAAAACGTTTTGGTGACCCACTTTATTGTGATATTCACTTTACTATGCTATTCACTTTATTGTGTGGTGGTCTGAAACTGAACCTGCAGCATCTTGAGGTATGCCTGTACCAGCAGTGTGAAGTCCATTTTCTCCACATTGTTGTCAATACTTGGAAAAATCATTTTAATTGTAGTCATTGTAGTGGCTGTGTAGTAGCATCTCGCTGTGGTTTTTATTTGCTTTTCACTAGTGTCTAATGAAGTTGAGCATCTTTTTGTATGATTATTTGCCAATCATATAACTTCCTTGGTAAAGTGACTGTTCAATTCTTTTGCTCATTTTTAAATTGGATTTTTCTTCTTGAGTTGTAAGAGATTTTTATATATTCTAGATATAAATCTTGGTCAAATATATAATTTGCACTTTAGAAAGTAAAATGCAACTGCTTTGGATAATTATGCTTTGTTAGTATAATATATAATCTATCTGCATTTTAAATTTTCCTTAATAAGTGGAAGCATTATCTCCATAATCCTCAGCTACCAAGTTTTCTCATGCCTAATAAAATGGTCAGCTAGCTGGCATATGAAAAATAGATAAGGAGAATAAAAGTAGAAAATATATTGATTTTCTCAACATTCTTCTAATACCTCCTGATTTTAGGAGTCTCTTCGCAAACTATTAATAGTAGGAGATAAGAGACTAGATAATATATGTGACAATTAGTCTTCCTCTTTTTTTCTTTTAAGCAAACTTAATAAGCAGTCAGTAAGAAGCAACATTATTAATAAAACTTTTCATACTTTAAAAAAAATTAGATTTCTATCTCTTAGGTCTAAGACTAAGACACTGTTGTTTACATGACTGTCTTCCTTATTAGAATAAAGGAAAACATCAGTGCCTAGTGTACATTTCTATTCTTATTGCCTTCATTCTCTCCATTTCCTTTAGTTCCTATCCATGGCTTTCTCCTTCAATCCTCTCTTCTACCCTCCCCAGCATCTGACATGTATACTGTGTTTAATTTGGTGATTCCAAATAAGTTTTGGTTACAGACTTTTTGGTAATCCTAAAGATCACCTACCATGCTTTTTACTTCAAAAACAACACAATGAAGATAATAATAAAATTCATCCCAGAACTTATAGGAAGAAGAGCACAGTTTTTAATGAGCAAAAAAGTAAAACCATTTTCTATAGTATCCAAGTAAATTAGTACTCTCTGCCAGAATAAAGCAAACACACTATTATAAATATAATATCCACTATTTAATACTTTCATGTACCCAGGAATGCATGAACCACAGAAAGCAATGTTTCCTAAACAAGAGTGAATCTGGGTAAGTTCTGTGGCTAAATAACCATCACTCCACCCCCGCCAGAAAAGTAACACATCTGGAGAAAAAAGTATACAATATCTAATCTACTCATTTTACATCATGGGAAAAAAAAAACACATTTCCACATATTTCTTTAAAATCTTTTAATATATATAAAAAATTTCACATACCTTTATGATTTTATGGGATACATAACTGCCCACGGAATGCCAGTGGCAGACACAAATAGGAAACTCTACCATAAGTACTGGTATAGCTGAGATGTATAGCAGATTATGCAGGCAATCTTTAACATAATATCATTAGGATATAGACAACCCTAGAGCTGTTTCTATGAAGGTAAATATGAGACAATTAATTATATTTCCCATATCAGATTGGTTCTCATCAGACACCTAACACTAAGCTTATTTTGACACTGTTATTAAAAAGATCCAGTATTAAAAGAATAAATTTCCTAAGGGTAGAAAAAATAGTAATTTCAATCTATTAAAGATGACATACATTGATAAAACACAGTCTTGTTCTTGAATATGCAATAAACAATTACTCTAATGTATGAACACTAATGAAATAATCACCTAGCTATTACAATTGTGTACATATTGAAATTTTCATTTCAACTCTTTTGATATAAGGGAAAATAAAATGATTGGCTTCAAATCCATTTTTAGTAATGTAAAATATGTGAGCTTTATTACATGTTAAAGAAAATAAAGATAATATGACTCAAAATTTATTTATTTATCAAAGTTACAATAAAATATTTTTATACATATACAAAATTACAAATAATTGATGCTTTTTTTCAGTAAAGGTATCTGATATACTGTTTAAAGACGGGATAAAACAAAGATACATTTAATGATTTTCATCTCATTTTAAAGTCACCTTATTGAACGATACATCATGAAATCTATAGTTGTACATCTAGGAAATTTACCAATGGAGCTCTCTTCTACCGGTGTGTATATTTTAATCTGTCTCATATGGGTGTCTCTTCCATTTTGGTGATTGGCTAGAACAGCAATCTGAATCATGAATGTGCGAGTTGGCTTCTTATGATTATCAGTTAAGGGAACATGAATCCAGCCACTTGGTTCCACTAATTCAAGTTGCTGCCAAGGGAAAAAAAAATCAGATTATGCTTTTATTTGATGAATATAATTTATAATAATGAATGCACATTCTACAGTAAAATTAACATTTCACTGAAAGAATGACAATATGATGATAATCACTACCAGTTATTGGTCACTTTTACCATGGTCTACTTATAGTTGCCAAGCACTTTACATGTTCCATCTTAGGAGAGAAAATGAAAACAGATGTATGTGATTTTTGTTTATAGAACCTGTACAACTTATAGAACCCTAGAGAGCACATCTCTCACAATCTTTAAAAATACGTGAAGCACAGACAGCTGACTAGATACAGGCAGTATGTGCCTCCTCCATAAGGAGGAATCAGAATAGTAAGTAGACACTCATATTTTGAACATATAATGTAGGAAAGAATGCTAGGTTTCATCAGAGAAGAGATGGGAGTACCAGAGGTAGATAAGGAGAGGGTTCTTATCTAAGGAGAGGTAGCTTATCCAGCCAGGAACTGACTGAGAGCCAGGAGGGGCTCCTGGATGTGGGGAAACAGTAAGAGAGATATGGAGATACCTCCAGGGCTCTACACTCTGAAACAGGTTTATAGGATCTTAGTGATGAGAGAAACCCTCTACCCATTAGGGCCTTGGGCCTGACATAATAAGCTGTCTAAAGACTGTACAGAGACATTACTCCAGAAAGGAAACTCAGAATCCCACAGGCATCTGATTCCTAGAGCAACCTCAGCTAGGTGCCGCTTTGAGAGTCTAGATACTGGAGATCTAGAGACAAGCCTGCTGCTGCTGTGCTGCTCCAAGGAGGGAGACGGGAGGCTGGCTGCTCCAATGCACCTCTGGGAGGGTCCCTACTGACCTGCTGCAGGCTTCTGTTGAGACAGCCATGAGCAGACCACACTTCCCACAGCTTCTTGCCCATGCTGCTTGCCTGGGAGGAACCCACCCTCTCTGTCAGGCCCAAGGTGCCATCTTGAGAGGTTAACACTGGAGAGCACCCTGCCCTTAGGTTAAGATCGGGCTGACACAGCTGCATCCGCTAACCTGTCAAGGAGAAACAGGGAAACCAGGCTCTCCTATGCATATTGGAACAACACTCACACCCTATAATGGGCTGCTGTGAGACTGAGACGTGAGTGGACCCCGTATTGCTTTGTGCCCATGCTGCCTGCCTGAGAGGGGCCCTGCCCTCCCTGGGTTCAGTCCCAAGGTGTAGGGCTTTGCCCCAGTCTCAGGCTGAATAATAGGCATGGTGGCTATAGCTGCCAGTCAGTCAAGGAATGGAGAGAAGAGACCAAGCTCTCCTAAGAAAACTTAGGACAAGAGACACTGCACTGCCATGGTGGATGTGGGACTGAGGACTAGCCTGCCCAACCCACTGCAGCTTCCAGCAACACCAACATGGACTGCCTGGGATCCAGCAGGGTTGCTCTACCATTGCTACTGCCATCACCCACACCATACCAGCTGAACAACGGCCTGAGGACCCAAACACCTGGCCAACCACTCCCACTAGTAGCTTCTAAGCAAGCAACCTGGAGGTCCAAGAATCAGCCCTCCAGGACTCACTAACAGTAGAATAAAGGTAAGTTGCTTTGGGGCCTAAACACAGGCACACTTACCATAATGCTGCCACCACTGGGGCTCAAAGACTGGCTCAGATGGCAACCAAGTCCTCAGCTAAACTTCACTATAATACCAACTGATAACTGAACCCGAAGCAACCAAGGAAATCACAGATATCATTGACCTTATATACTGATGAAGAATTCATACAAAGATCACACTACCACAGGCGCCCAAAATAGAAGCCAAAGTATTTTAATTGAAAACACTCATACATCTTCAGGAAAATCTTTTCCCCTACAAAAGCAATTTCAAATAGTTGAACAAGTGACTACTAGATCAGATGTGGAGACATCAATGGAAGAAGAGAGGAAACATGAAAAAGCAGGGAAAAATCACATCTCCAAAGGACCACAACAATTGCCCGGTGACATACTGCAGTCAAAAAGAACTCCCCAATTGAAAACTTACAATTAGGTTTAAAAAAAAGAGAAAGAATTTTAAATTTAAAAAAAATCCACAAAATACCAGATAAAGAATTCAAAATACTGACTAACACTCAATGAGATGAAGGAGAAATCTGAAAAACAATACAAATAAATCAGTAAATCAACTCAGGATATGAAAAATCATCATCACTGGTCATTAGAGAAATGCAAATCAAAACCACATAGAGACACCATCTCATGCCAATTAGAATGGCCGTCATTAAAAATCAGGAGACAAGAGATGCTGGAGAGGAAGTGGAGAAAAGGAACACTTTTACACTGTTGGTGGGAGTGTAAATTAGTTCAACCATTGTGGAAGACAGTGTAGCAACTCCTCAAAGATGTAGAAATAGAAATACCATTTGACCCAGCAATCCCATTACTGTGTATATTCCCAAAGGATTACAAATCATTCTATTAAAAGACACATGAGTTCATGTCCTTTGCAGGGACATGGATGAAGCTGGAAACCATCATTCTCAGCAAACTGACACAAGCACAGAAAACAAAACAAGGTATATTCTCACTCACAAGCAAGTGTTGAAAAATGAGAACACATGAACACAGGGAGGGGAACATCATACACTGGGACCTGTTGGGGGGTAGGGAGCTAAGGGAGGGATAGCAGGGGGTAGCAGGATAGGGAGGGATAGCATTAGGAGAAATGATGATGGGGTGATGGATGCAGCAAACCACCATGACACGTGTATACCTATGTGAAAAATCTGTGCATGCTCTACACATGTACCCCAGAACTTAAAGTATAATAATAATAATTTAAAAAATCAAAATCATATGTAGTATCTTCTCAAACCACAGTGGAATAAAGCCAGAAATCTATACCAAGAGAAACTTCAGAAACTATACAAATACAAGAAAATTAAACAGTATGCTTCTGAACAATTGTTGGGTCAATGAAGAAATAAAGATAGAAGTAAAAATTTTTTGAAATAAATAATGAAAACACAACACATACAGCAAAAGCAGTGCCAACAGGGAGTTTGTAGTATTAAATGTCTATATCAAAACAGTGAAAAGATCCCAAATTAAGAATCTACCATCACACTTTAAGGGAAAAAGATACAAAGAAAAAAATTCAAAGGCCAGAAAAAAGTTAAAAGACTGGAAAAAAAAATACAAAGAATCAATAAAATAAAAAGCCGGTTTTTGGAAAAGATAAACAAAATTGATAAACCACTAGCTATACTAAACAATAGGACAGAAGAGCCAAATAAATACAATGATAAATGAAAAAGGATGAAGAATGGATTAAGAAAAACCTGATACCTGAGAAATACAAAAGATCAGAGATTATTATAAAAAACTATATGCTCACAAACTAGAAGACCTAGAGTAAACTGATAAATTCTTGGAAACATACCACCTCCCAACATTGAACCAGCAAGAAAACAGACTGAACAGACCAATAATAAGCAGTGAGATAAAAGCAGTAACAAAAAATATTCCAATAAAACATAACTCAAGACCAGATGGATTCACAGTTGAATTCTACCAAACATACAAAGAAAAGCTAACACCAGTCCTCCTCAAACCATTCCAAAACATCAAGGAGGGGAGAATTCTCCCTAACTCATTCTATGAAGCCAGTGTCTCCCTGATACCAAAATCAGACAAGGACACAACAAAAACTAGAGACCAATATCCCTAATAAACACAGATGCAAAAATTCTCAACAAAATACTAGCAAATCAAATCCCATAGCACATCAAAAAGATAATAGAACAGGATCAAGTGGGATTTATCCCAGGAATGTAAGGATGGTTCAATATAAGCAAATCAATAAACATGACATATCACATAAATAAAATTAAAGACAAAAACCATATGATCATCTCAACAGACACATAAAAGGCATTTGATAAAATGTAGCATCACTTTAATATAAAAATCCTAAACAAACTAGGCATAGAAGGAATGTACCTCAACATAATAAAGATCATATATGACAAACCCACAGCCAAGGCCAGGTACGGTTGCTCATACCTGTAACACTAGCACTTTGGGAGGCCGAGGAGGATGGATCACCTGAGGTCAGGAGTTCAAGACCAGCCTGGCCAACATGGTGAAACCCCATCTCTACTTAAAAAAAAAAAAAAGAAATTAGTTGGGTATGGTGGTGCACACCTGTAGTCCCAGCTACTTGGGAGGCTGAGGCAGGATAATCACTTGAACCTGGGAGGTAAAGGTTGCAGTGAGCCAAGATAGCACCACTGCATTCCAGCCTGGGTGATAGAGTGAGACTCTGTCTCAAAACAAACAACAAACAAACAAACCAAAATGAACAAAACAAAAAAACCCACAGCCATGAGATTTAATAGGAAAGAGTTGAAAGCATTCCCTCTAAGTACTGGAATATGAAAAAGATGCTCAATTTCACCACTTATATTCAAAATAGTACCAGGTGTCCCTGTCAGAGCAACCAGGTATGAGAAAAAACAAAAACAAAAACAAAACCAGCATCCAAGTTGGAAAAGAGAACGTCAAATTATCCTTATTTGCTAATGATGTGATCTTATATCTAGAAAACCCTAAACACTCCACCAAAAGACTCTCATATTTGACAAACGAATTCAGAAAAGTTTAAGATACAAAATTAATATAGAGAAATCAGTAGCATTTTCATATAACAATAATAATCTAGCCAAGGACCAAATCAAGAAGGCAATCGCATTTACAAAAGCTTAAAAAAAAAAAAAAAAAAAACTTGGGAATATGGGAATATACTGAATGAAGGAGGTAAACAATCTCTATAAGGAAAATTACAAAACACTGATGAAAGAAATCACAGATGACACAAATGGAAAAACATCCCAAGCTCCTAAATTGGAAGAATCAATATTATTAAAATGATGATAATAGTCCAAGGCAATCTATAGATTCAATACAATCTTTATGAAATTACCAACATAATTTCCCCCAGAATTAAAAAAAAAAATCCTCAAATTCATATAGAAAAAAAGGGCCCAAATAGCAAAAGCAATCTTAAGAAAACAGAATAAAGTTGGAAATATCAAATTATTTCATTTCAAATTATGCTATAAAGCTATAGTAAGCAAAACAGCATGGTAGTAGCATAAAACAGACATACAGGCCAGGTGTGGTGGCTCAGGCCTATAATCCTAGCCCTTTTGGAGGCCAAGGCAGGCAGATCAGGAGGTTAGGAGTTCAAGACTAGCCTGGCTAACATGGTGAGGCCCTGTCTCCACTAAAGATACCAAAAAATTAGCTGGGTGTGGTGGTGCATGCCTGTAATCCCAGCTACTTGGGTGGCCAACACAGGAGGATCACCTGAACCCGGGAGGTGGAGGTTGCAGTAAGCCGAGGTCACACTTGCACTCCAGCCTGGGCAACATGGTGAGACTCCATCCTGTGTAACAAACCTGCATGTCCTGTACATGTACCCCAGAATTTCAAGTATAATAAATAAGTTTTTTAAAAAATTTAAAAAAATTTGAAAAGAGAAAATTACCAAGTACCAAATAGATAGGTAAGAGCATAACTTATGTAGCATATCAAACAATTTATTCTTTTTTAAAGTTCAACCTCACTAGTAGTTACAAAAATTTGTATAAATTAAAAAGTTATTTTCTTACTTACCAAATGGTATATATATATTTTTTAATGATAGTCTCCAAGGTTGGGGAATCTACATATTGGTAGAATCATTTTCAGGAGGAATTTGGCAATCGTATAAACAGTATAAAATTATTAATGTCCTTTAATCCAAATACTATATTTCTAAGAATTTATCTTGTGATTTATCTTATGGAAGTAATCCTAAACTAGGAGAATGACTTAAGCAGAAAATCATAATCTTGTCATTATCTCATATAGTGAAAAACTGGAAATACCTTAAATGTTCTATGTTAACGGCCTGGTTAAATAAACTATGGTGCATTTAAAAAAAAAATAGACACATAGATCAATGGAACAGAATAGAGAACCAGAAATAAAGCCACATACCTACAACCAACTGATCTTTGACAAAGCATACCAAAACATAAACTGGAAAATGGGCACCCTATTAATGTTGCTGGGAAAATTGGAGAGCTATATGCAGAAGAATAAAACTAAACCCATATCTCTCACCATATACAAAAATTAACTGAAGACAGATTAAAGTCTTAAATGTAAGACCTTGAACTGCAAAAATTCCATAAGAAAATCTAAGACAAACACTTCTGGACATTGGCTAGGTCAAGAATGTATGACTAAGTCCTCAAAAGGAACCAAAACAAAAACAAAAATAGACAAAAGGGACTTAGTTAGACTAACAAAAGCTTCTGCACAGAAAAAGAAACAATCAACAGAGTAAATAGACAACCCACAGACTGGGAAAAAATATTTGCAAACTATGCATTCAACAAAGGGCTAAGAACCAGAATCTACAAGAAACTCAAACAGCTCAACAAGAAAAAGACAAATAACCCTATTAAAAAGGGGGCAAAGGACATGAATAGATATTTTTCAAAAGAAGACTACAAGCAGCCAACAAACATATGAAAAAATGCTCTATATCACTAATCATCAGAGAAATGCAAATTAAGACCACAAAAAAATACCATCTTACATCAGTCAGAAAGACTATTATTAAAAAGTCTAAAAACAACAGATGTTGGAGAGGATGCAGAGAAAAGGGGATGCTTACACACTGTTGGTGGGATGTAAATTAGTACAACCTTTATGGAAAACAGTATGGAGATTTCTCAAAGAACTAAAAAAAAGAACTATCATTTGATCCAGCATCCCACTAATGAGTATCTACCCAAAGGAAAATAAATAATTATATCAAAAATCAACATGCACTCATATGTTTATTGCAGCATTATTCACAAAAGCAAAGATATGGAATAAACTAAGTGTCCATCAGTGGAGTCTTGGATATGTGTAAACACACACACACACACACACACACATGCACACGCACACCATGGAATACTACTCAGCCATAAAAAAAGAATAAAATCATGTCTTTTAAAGAAACATAGATGGAACTAGAGGTTTTTATCCTGAGTAAAATAACACAGAAACAGAAAATAAAATAGCACATGTTCTCACTTATAAGTGGGAGTTAAACAATGAGTACACATGCACAAGGTGGTGCATTAATAGATACTGAAGGCTACAAATCATACGAGGGGAGTGAGGGTTGAAAAATTACCTATTAGGTACAATGTTCACATGATGGGTAGACTAAAAGCCCAGACTTCACCACTACTCAGTGTATGAAATTTGTGTAGAAATTTGCCCTGTGTATACTAAATACATTTTTAAAAATTAAATTAATGAAAAAATTGTGAAATGCTTCTTTTATAAATTAAAAAATACATATAAATTTAAACATTATGCATTATACAGACTTCAATACAAACAAAAGTAAGTGACATGGAAAATAACAGTGAGATACCATTACTGCTGCCAACAAAAGAACACATAATCCTGGTTTTCTATGTTCAGAAATACAAAATGCTACTCAATAAATAATACTGGCTTTAGTGTCAACAGAATGGGCTTGAGTGACAGCTCCACATCTGATGAACAATTAGAATTTAAGCATATTACCTAACCACCTTTAATTATATCATTTGTAAAAGTAGGAATGATATTACCTACCTCATAGGGATATTGGAAAGATCATATAATTTACATAAAGAAGCAAGCATATTTGACATGTAATAAGTATTCAATAATTTTTTAACCAAAAGACATAAAAGTTGTCCTCCCAAATAACTACAGCACTTGAAATATCATGGCATGCTATAAAATTTACATTCTCTTAAGATGGACTATCCTTAATTTTAAATGAGATTATTGAGATAATACCACTTCCTTGAGGGAGTTCCTTGATTTTTTGGAAAAACCACATGCATTCATCACTCATTTTCTCCCAGAATATAATTAGTTCCTGGAAACAAATCAGAACCCTCAGAAGAAGCATTACTCTTTTCAAGCCATGAAGGTAAAATATGCTGAAGTATACAACATAGTACCTAAAAAAGTTGTACTGCTGTTAAAATGTCTAACGTAGCCAGAGAGTAACTACATAGGTTCTGACAATAACATTGATTGACATTCAATGATGAGTGGGCAACTTTCCTTACAAAACAAGAACACAGAAAAGGGCTAAGCAATTTCTTATTTACAAACATAGTCCCTTGAGGTAGTTCTATAACATCTAATACATATAACTATTCCCATCATTAAAAAACGGTATACTCTCACAAAACTCACTGTCTTCTATAAGGAGGAATTACACATATATAAATGTATACAGCCAACAGAAAACCATGCTGCTACAAGGAGGAAAAAAAAATCTAACACTATGCTTCTGGTATATTTTGTTTCAAGGACCATGCCAAATACTGGTCCTGGGTTACAAGCACAGGGCCCTGGGTTACAAGCACAAAACTGGGCAGCCATTGGGGCAGACACTGAGCTTAGCTTCAGGAGTTTTTTTTTCATACTCCATTGGCACCTGGAATGGCCAGTGAAACAGAACTGTTCACTCACCTGAAAACAGGGCTGAAGCCAGGAAGCCAAGCAGTCTAGCTCAGTGGATCCCATGCCTCTGGAGCCCAGCGAGCTAAGATCCACTGGCTTGAAACTCTAACTGCCAGCACTGTGGTATGAAGTCAACCTGGAATGCTCCAGCTGGGTGGTGGGGAGGGGCATCTGCCATTACTGAGGCTTGAGTAGGCGGTTTTCCCCTCACAGTATAAACAAAGCTGCGAAGGAGTTTGAGCTGGGCAGAATCCACTGCAGTTCAGCAAAGCCACCTTAGCCAAACTGTCTTTCTATGTACCTTCTATCTGGGCACAGCATCTCTAAAAGAAAGGCAGCAGCTCCAGTCAGGGGCTTATAGATCAAACTCCCATCTTCCTCAGACACAGTACCTGGGGGAAGGGGTGGCTGTGGGTGCAGCTTCAGCAGACTTAAACGTTCCTGCTTGCCAGCTCTGAAGAAAGCAGGGGATCTCCCAGAACGGTGCTCAAGCTCTGCTAACGGACTGACTGCCTCCTCAAGTGGGTCCCTGACCCCCATGCCTCCTGAGTGGGAGACACCTCCCAACAGGGGTTGACAGGCACCTCATACAGGAGAGCTCTAGTTGGCATCTGGCTGGTGCCCCTCTGGGACAAAGTTTGCAGGGGAAGAAGCAGGCAGCAATCCTTGCTGTTCTGCAGCCACCGCTGGTGATACAGGCAAACAGAGTCTGGAGTGGACCTCCAGCAAACTCCAGGGGACCTGCAGCAGAGGGGCCTGACTGTTACAAGGAAAACTAACAAAAAGAAAAAAATACCATCAGCATCAACCAAAAGGACATCCACACAGCAGCTCCATCCAAAGCTTACCAATATCAAAGACCAAAGGTAGATAAATCCACAAAGATGACGAAAAACCAGTGCAAAAAGGCTGAGAATTCCAAAAACCAGAACCATTTAACAAGATGGATTATCTTTTCCTCAACTCCCTTACTTAAAACTTTTACCTCTACCACATCCTTTCCACAGTCATACTCAATCATAAATGATAGCTACAAAATAGCTGAAAACTTGACTTCAAATATCCTATCTCTACAGCCTTTTAATATGTCGGCTTTCTCTTGTGATCCCACAGTAATATCAACTTTATCAAAAGTGCTAACTTATTGAATCCACTGACTTTTTTTTACTGTTCATTAGCTTATTCAATATCGTCAACTTCCTCTTTATGTTAGTGATATCTCAAAGGTCATTATAATAATCAACCCTCTTACCCACTTAAATCCAATGTCCTTCTTACTGTTTTACCTTTTCCTGAGTCACAGCACAATTCTGGTTACACCCAACTATCTGTCTATTCTGCACCTATTGGAGAAATATAACCATACTGACTGGTCTCACTTTAGATCCAAGACAACTAATTTCAAGTGCATATTTAGCACTATACAAAATTCCTACTATATTCCCTTAGAAAATTTGCTTTCCCACTGTCTCTGGGATAGCTATTTTGAACTTCTCCTTAAATCCTAATAACTATTCTAATCTCTAAGTTGAAGGCATTTTATTTCACTAAGAAAACATGATCAACCAGAAAAAGAATATCATCATCTCACAGGCTGTTATAAAGTAGTTAGGCTGTCCCTTTACCTATGTGAAAAGACTAAACGTACATTTGAATGGTGCACCTGAAAATGACAGGGAGAATGGAACCAAGCTGGAAAAGACTCTTAAGGATATTATCCAGGAGAAATTCCCCAAAATAGCAAGAGAGGCAAACATTCAAATTCAGGAAATACAGAGAACATCACAAAGATACTCCTCGAGAAGAGCAACCACAAAACACATAATTGTCAAATTCACCAGGGTTGAAATGAAGGAAAAATGTTAAGGGTAGCCGAGAGAAAGGTTGGGTTAACCACAAAGGGAACCCCATCAGACTAACAGCAGATCTCTTGGCAGAAACCCTACAAACCAGAGGAGAGTGAGGGCCAATATCCAACATTCTTAAAGAAAAGAATTTTCAACCCAGAATTTCATATCCAGCCAAATTAAGCTTCAAAAGAAAAGGAGAACTAAAATCATTTACAGACAAGCAAATGCTAAGAGATTTTGTCACCACCAGCCTGCCTTGTAAGAGCTCCTTAAGGAAGCACTAAACATGGAAAAAAAATCAGTACCAGCCACTGAAAAAATGTATCAAATTCTAAAGCCCATCAATGCTATGATGAAACTGCATCAACTAATGGGCAAAATGACCAGCTAGCATCAAAATGACAGGAACAAATTCACACATAACAATATTAACCTTAAATGTAAATGGGCTAAATGCCCCAATTAAAAGACACAGACTGGCAAATTGAATAAAAAGTCAAGACCCATTGGTGTGCTGTATTCAGGAGACATATCTCATGTGGCAAGACACACATAGGCTCAAAATAAAGGGATAAAGAAATATTTACCAAGCAAATGGAAAGCAAAAAAAGCAGGGGTTGCAATCTTAGTCTCTGATAAAAAAGACTTTGAACCAACAGAGATCAAAAAGACAAAGAAGGGCATTACATAATGGTAAAGGGATCAATGTGAAAGAGCTAACTATCCTAAATATATATGCACTCAATAAACGAGTAACCAGATTCATAAAGAAAGATCTTAATGACCTACAAAGACACTTAGACTCCCACACAATAATAGTGGGAGACTTTAACACCGCAATGGCAATATTAGGCAGATCAACAAGACAGAAAATTAACAAGCATATTCAGGACTTGAACTCAGCTCTGGACCAAGTGGACCTAATAGACATCTACAGAACTCTCCACCCCAAATTGACAGAATATATATTCTTCCCAGCAACACATCACACTTATTCTAGGGTTGATCACATAATTGGAAATAAAACATTCCTCAGCAAATGCAAAAGAACAAAAATCATAACAGTCTCTCAGACCACAGCACAATCAAATTACTGAGGATTAAGAAACTCACTCAGAATTGCATAACTGCATGGAAACTGAACAACCTACTACTGAATGATTACTGGGTAAATAAAGAAATTAAGGCAGAAATAAATAAGTTCTTTGGAGCCAATAAGAACAAAGATACAACACACAAGAATTTCTGGGACAGAGCCAAAGCAGTGTTTACAAAGAAATTTATAGCACTAAATGCTCAGAAGAGAAAGCAGAAAATATCTAAAATCAACACTCTAACATCACATTTAAAAGAACTAGAGAAGCAAGAGCAAACAAATTCAAAAGCTAGCAGAAGACAGTAAGTAAACAAGATCAGAGCAGAAATGAAGGAGATAAAGATATGAAAGACCCGTTAAAAAAAAAATCAATAAATCCAGGAGCTGGTTTTTTGAAAAGATCAACAAAATAGACAGACTGCTAGCCAGACTACTAGAGAAGAAAAGAGTGAAGAATCAAATAGACACAATAAAAAATGATAAAGGGGATGTCACCACTGATCCCATGGAAATACAAACTACCATCAGAGAATACTATAAATACATCTATGCAAATAAACTAGAAAATCTAGATGAAATGGATAAATTCCTGGACACATACACCCTCCCAAGACTAAAACAGAAAGAAGTCAAATCCCTGAATAAACCAATAATAAGTTCTGAAATTGAGGCAGTAATTAACAGCCTACCAATTAAAAAAAGCCCAAGATCAGACAAATTCACAGCCCAATTCTACCAGAATTACAGAGGAGCTGGTACCATTCCTTCTGAAACTATTCCAAACAATAGAAAAAGAGGAACTCCTCCCTAACTCATTTTATAGTCCAGCATCATCCTGATATCAAAACTTGGTAGAGACAAAAAAAAAAAAAAAAAAAAAAAAAAAAAAAAAAAAAAAAAAAAAAAAAAAAAAAAAAAAAAAAAAAAAAGAAAGAAAGAAAGAAAAAAGAAAAGAAAATTTCAAGCCAATATCCCTGATTAACATTGATGCGAAAATCCTCAATAAAATACTGGCAAACCGAAACCAGCAACACATCCAAAAGCTTATCCACCACAATCAAGTTGGCTTCATCCCTGGGATGCAAGGCTAGTTCAACATATGCAAATCAATAAACATAATCAATTACATAAACAAAACTATGACAAAAACCACATGATTATCTCAATAGATGCAGAAAAGGTATTTGATAAAATTCAACACTCCTTTGTGCTAAAAACTCTCAATAAACTAGGTATTGATGGAATGTATCTCAACATAATAAGCTATTTATGACAAACCCACAGCCAATATCATACTGAATGGGAAAAGCTGGAAGCATTCCCTTTGAAAATCGGCACAAGACAAGGATGTCCTCTCTCACCACTCCTAATCAACATAGTATGGGAAGTTCTGGCCACAACAATCAGGCAAGAGAAAGAAATAAAGGGTATTCAAATAGAAGAGTGGAAGTCAAATTGTCTCTGCTTGGAGATAACATGATTGTGTATTTAGAAAACTCCACTGTCAGCCAGGTGCAGTGGTTCTCACCTGTAACCCCAGCACTTTGGGAGGCCGAGGAGGGTGGATCACGAGGACAGGAGATCAAGACCATCTTGGCTAACATGGTGAAACCCTAGCTCTACTAAAAATACAAAAAAATTAGCCAAGCATGATGGCGGGTACCTGCAGTCCCAACTACTCAGAAGGCTGAGGCAGGAGAATCGCTTGGACTCAGGAGGCGGAGGGTGCAGTAAGCTGAAATCACACCAGTGCACTCCAGCCTGGGTAAGAGTGAGACTTCATCTCAAAACAAAACAAAAATCCCATTGTCTCAGCCCAGAATCTCCTTAAGCTGATAAACAACTTCAGCAAAATCTCAGGATACAAAATCAATGTGCAAAATCACAAGCATTCCTATACACCAATAATAGAATGCCTAATCATGAATGAACTCTAGAAAATCTAGAAGAAATGAATTTTCACAATTCCATCTCCATATTCTGTAATCACAATTCCATTCTATGAATTGTAGCAATTTCACAATTGCTACAATTTCACAATTGCTACAAAGAGAATAAAATATCTAGGAATACAACTTAGAAGGGATGTGAAGGACCTCTTCAAGGAGAACTACAAATCACTGCTCAGGAAAATAACAGAAGACAAAAGCAAATAGAAAAACATTCATGGAACAGGAAGAACCAATATCATGAAAATGTCCATACTGCTCAAAGTAATTTATAAATTTAATCCTATCCCAATCGAGTTACCATTGACTTTCTTCACAGAACTAAGAAAAAGCTAATTTAAATTTCATATGGAATGAAAAAAGAGCTCACATAGCCAAGACAATCCTAAACAAAAAGAACAAAGTGGGAGGCATCATGCTACCTGACTTTAAACTATACTACAAGGCTACTGTAACCAAAACAGCATGGTACTGGTACCAAAACAAATATACAGACTAATGGAACAGAACAGAGGCTTCAGAAATAATGTCACATATCTAAAACCATCTGATCTTTGACAAACCTAACAGAAACAAGCAATGGGAAAAGGATTCCCTATTTAATAAATGGTGTTGGCAGAATTAGCTAGCCATATCCAGAAAACTGAAACTGGACCCCTTCCTCATGCCTTATACAAAAAATTAACTCAAGATAGATTAAAGATTTAAACGGGAAGACCTAAAACCTTATAAAAACCCTAGAAGAAAACCTAAGTAATACCATTCAGAACATACGCATGGGCAAAGACTTCATGACTAAAATACCAAAAACAGCCAACAAACATATGAAAAAAAGTTCATCATCACGGGTCATTAGAGAAATGCAAACCAAAACCACAATGACATACCATCTCATGCCAGTTAGAATAGTGATCATTAAAAAGTCAGGAAACAACAGATGCTGGAGAGGATGCAGAGAAACAGAAACACTTTTACACTGTTGGTGGGAGTGCAAATTAGTTCAACCATTGTGGAAGACAGCGTGGCAATTCCTCAAGGATCTAGAACCAGAAATACCATTTGACCCCAGCAATCCCATTACTGGGTATATACCCAAAGGATTATAAATCATTCTACTATAAAGACACATGCACATGTATGTTTATTGCAGCACTGTTGACAATAGCAAAGACTTGGAACTGACCCAAATGCCCATCAATGGTGGATAAAGAAAATGTGGCACATATACACCATGGAATACTATGCAGCCATAAAAAAGGATGAGTTCATGTCCTTTGCAGGGACATGAATAAAGCTGGAAACCACCGTTCTCAGCAAACTGATACAAGAATAAAAAATCAAACACCACACGTTCTCACTCATAAGTGGGAGCTGAACAATGAGAATACATGGACACAGGGAGGGGAACATCACACACCAGGGCCTGTTGGGGGTAGGGAGCTAGGGGAGGGATAGCATTAGCAGAAATACCTAATGTAGATGACAGGTTGATGGGTGCAGCAAACCACCATGGCACGTGTATACCTATGTAACAAACCTGCATGTTCAGCACATATATTTCAGAATTTTAAGCATAACACTCCCACAAAAAAACGTAAACTAAAACCCTTTCTGAATCCTACATCCTATTCCATTATTGCCCTAATTCTCTGTTCCCCTTCACAGCAAAACTCCTTGAAAAGTTGTAGTCAATTTTATTTTTTATTTTTAGAGACAGGATCTCACTCTGTCATTCAGGCTGGAATGTGGTGGCATAATCACAGCTCACTGCAGCACCAAACTCTTGGGCTTAAGCAGTTCTCCCGCCTTGCCCTGCCAGAGTGCTAGGATTACAAATGTGAGCCTCTCCACCCAGCTGAAAAGTTGTAGTCAATGTCTTCATTTTTCACCACTATTCCAATCTGAATTTTGTCCCCACCACTGAAATCAATCTTGTAAAAGTTACCAGTGACCCACACCATGCCAAATAAATTCCCTCTAAGATCTATTTGATATAAAGAAGGTAATTATTGTAAAATATACTTTATTTAAGGTGTGCTCGAATAGGCCTACTTACATTTTAAATTTTAAGGCTTTAAAATGTTTACATAATAGTTTAAATATATAGTTTTGTACATAAAATATGTGACACGGTTTACTAAAGATAGAAGATTATTAATAATAGAGAATATAACTGGTAACACAGTAAAGATAAGTATATTTAAAGGCTAATGAAGTTAAGTCTTACTAATGCTAAGCTACATAAAATACCTGAAATTGTATGCTTAAAAATACATCCATCTTATATCCCAATCTATAGATTCAATGCAATCTCTATCAAAATTTCAATGACTTCTTTTTGCAGAGATAGAAATACCTATTTTAAAATTCATAGAATTAAGGGACCCCCAAACAGCAAAAACAATCTTGATAAACATGAACAAAGCTGGAAGACTTACACTTTCTGATTTTAAAACTTTCTATAATGCTGCAATAATCAAAACAGTGTGGTACTAGCATAAAGACAGATATAAACCCAGAGAACAGAATAGAAAGACCAGAAATAAACTCTCATATATATGGTCAAATGATTTCTGACAAGGGTTTCAAAGCCATTAAATGGAAAAGGACAGTTTCTTCAACAAACTGTGCTGGAAAAACAAGATATCCATATGCAAAATAATTAAGTTGGACTTTTATCTAATACCATATATGAAAATTAATTCAAAATGGATCAAAGACCTAAATTTAAGACCTAAAAGCATAAAACTCTTAAAAGAAAACACAGGCAGAAGCTTCACAGCATTCAATTTATCAATGATTTTTTGGATATGACACCAAAAGCACAAGCAACAAAACTAAAAATAGTTCAAGTGGACTTGAAAATTGTAAATATTTATGCATCAAAAGATGCTCTCAATAGAGTAAAAAGGCAACCCAAAGAATGAAAGAAAACATTTGCAAATCATATCTCTAATAAGGAATTGATATCCAAAATGTAAGAGAACTCCTACTCAAAAACAAAGCAAAAAATCTGAATCAAACATGGGCAAAGGACTTGAACAGACATTTTTCCAAAGGAGTTAGACAAATGGATAATAAGCACATGAAAAGAGGCTCAATATCACTAATCACTAGGGAAATGCAAATGAAAACTACAATGAGATATCACCTCACGCACATTAGGAAGGCTGTCATGAAAAGAAAAAAAAAGAAAAGAAAGAAAAGAGAAAGAAGTTTTGGGAGGATGTAGAGATGCTGAAACCCTCATGCACTGTTGGTAGGAACATAAAATAGTACAGTCTCTATGGAAAACAGTATGATGGTTCCTCAAAAAATTAAAAATGGAATTATAAATTTGCAGCAACACAGATAAACCTTGAGGGCATTACACTAAGTGCAACACATTGGACAAAGGTGGAATTTTAAAAAGTCAGACTCATAGAAACAGAGTAGAATGGTAGCTGCCAGGAGTTGGAGAGGTAGTAGAATAAGGAGATACTGATAAAAGTATACAAATGTTCAGTTATAAGATGAATAAATTCTGGGGATCTAATATATAGCATAGTGACTGTAGTTAATACTGTACTGGATACTTGAAACTTGCTAAGAGAGTAGATCTTAAATGTTCTCATTTAAGGTAACTATGTGAGTGATGGAAATAGATATAACTAACTTGACTGTGGTAATCATTTCACAATATATGTGTATATCAAAGCATCATACTGCACACCTTAAATGTATACAATTTTAAATGTCAATTATATCTCAATAAGGCTGAGGAAGAAAAAGACCTAAGGAGGCATAAACAATATTTTAAATATGTATGTGCAACAAAGATATTAAAATTGTGAGAAAACTTTCAATTTAAAAATAAAATAAAAATAGAATTGTCATATATTGGCCAGGTGAGCAACGGCTCACCTCTGTAATCACAGCACTTTGGGAGGCCAAGACAGGTGGACTGCTTGAGCTCAGGAGTTCAAACCAGCCTGGGCAACATGGCGGAACCCCATCTCTACTGAAAATACAAAAATTAGCTGGGCATGGTGGTGGGCACCTCAGTCACTCGGGAGGCTGAGGCAGGAGAATTGCTTGAACCCTGAAGGTGAAGGTTGCAGTGAGCTGAGATCACACCACTGCATTGCAGCCTGGAAGACAGAGCAAGACTCTGTCTCAAAAACAAAAAAAGAATTGTCATGTATCTAGAAATGCCACTTCTGGGCATATAAGGAACTGAAAACAGGTCTCAAAGAGATACCTGCAGAACATGTTCATAGCAGCACTGTTCTTAATACCTGGAACACGTAAGCAATTCTGGCATCCATCAGTGGATGAATGGATAAGCAAAATGTGGTATAAATACACAATGAAGTATTAGCCTCAAAAAGAAAGAAACTTTGACATGTGCTACAACATGGATGAACCTTGAGAACATTATTCTAAGTGAAGTACACCAGCCACAAAAAGACAAATACTGTATGATTGTGCTTAGATGAGGTACTTAAGAGTAGCCAAAATCATAGACATTGAAAGTAGAATAGTGGTTGCCAAGGGGAAAGAGAAATGGAGAATTATTGTTTAAAGGGTAGAGAGTTAAAGTTTTACAAAATGAAGAATTTTGAAGATACACAGTTGTTAAACACTGTAAGATTAAATACCGTTGTACTAGCATTCGGAGAAGTTATGTAATGGGTTGCAAAATCAGCACTACTGCCAACCCAAAGACTACCAGGTCACTTCTGAATAGGAACCACCTACACCACCTTTCCCATCACTCAACATTCTTTCCTTAATATTAGTTGCTGTGGTATGAAACCTAAAATGGTGTAAATAGAATCCATTCGAGTTTCTCTATGAAGACATCAGCATCTCTCAGTCTGGCTTCTGAATCTTCTGCTTCCTATTAGCCACCTTTAAGTCACTATCTACTCTGGTCATGACTTATTTAAGAGCAGATGTAACACGCTAGGCATGCACTGATTTACAGTATTAACTCTCGTAAAAACAAAGCTTATATTAAAAAAGTAATTCATCAGTAAAAATCATGTCAAATATTAAAACAAGACTGTTTACATGTCTTTTCCTACTGCTAATCACTTATCCACGGAAAATAAATGAAGGAAGGAAAAACTACTAGATAGTTGCTTCAGGAGTTGCACTCTTCTCCCTACTCTCACTATTTCTCCTTTACTAACCATAGCTATGAATGACTTAATGAAATTCTATAAAATCTTACTACAAGAACTGTCAACATATAAAGAGCTGATTCTAGAATTTTAACCATCCTTTCACTTAGAAAGAAACTGAACCAGTTAACAGCAATGATGACCTAGTTCTAGACAAAAAAGGTCTAATATGATCCAAAAGAAACTTCAGAAATTCCAAATGTGTTAAAAGGAAGCAAGTACCACAAAAGCGCCTTAACAAGAAAGACAGACGTCAACTCAAAAGGCTTACTATGAAAAGCAAGCTCTTCTGCCCTAGTGAAGAAGGCGACCACCTAAGAAGATGACTTTGAAAGTCAAAATCAGTCACCCTGCTACACATGGTCAAATCATCTATTTTGGACTAGCAAATCGGAAAGGTTTCCATACAGAGAAACTGCTCCAGAAGTTGTTAAGATTATATAGCTTACATAGTCTAAAAGCAGCTTTAAAACAAAAAGGCGTAACAAAAGAACAGAGTGTTCTACTAATCTGCATGAACAATTCTGAATAAATTTGAAGTCAATGCCAATTAAAAATAATAATTTTATCAAAAGCCCAAGATAGTAAACACAATTTAAGGAGAAATTACAGAAAATCTTTGGACTGAGAAAACAAAAACTATTTCCAGGTTAATCGTATTTAACTATCATTAAAAAGTTACGTACATAATAAAAATTTGTAAAAATTTGTTAAAAAATTTTTAAAACTCACAATCTTTAAAACTCACAAAGTTATATATATAATAAAATATTCTTTATTTGTGTTATAAAAAGATAAATATCTTTTCTTTAAGTTTTATTTCAGGTACAGAGAGAGGCACATGTCAAGGTTTATTACAAAGGTAAATTGTATATCATGGGGATTTGGTGTAAAGATTATTTAGTCACCCAAGTAATAAGCATAATACCCAACACACAGTTCTGCATCCCCATCCTCTTCCCATTTTCCACCCTCAAGTAAGCCCGAGAGACTATTGTTCCATTGTGGCGGTGTGTATTCAATGTTTAGCCCCCTCTTAAAAGTGAGATCATGCAGTGTAGGTTTTCTGTTCCTATGTTAGTTTGCTTAGGATACAGGCATCCAGTTCCATCCAAGTAGCTATAAAGGACATGATCTCATTCTCTTTTATGGCTGTACAGTATTCCATTATGTGGAACTTTGGAAATTTGGAATTCCAAAATGTGCCCACTCTACCACTGATGGCCTTTTAGGTTGATTCCATGTCTTCGCTATTAACTGCAATAAATATACACGTACATATGCCTTTATGACAGAATGAGTTATATTCCCTTGGGTATATACCCAATAATGGAATTGCTGGGTCAAATGGTAATTCCATTTTAATCTCTTTGAGAAATTGCCAAACTGCTTTCCACAATGGCTGAACTAACTTACATTCCCAACAGCAGTGCTACTGGTTTTTGTATATGGTGTAAAGAAGGGATCCAGTTTCAGTCTTCTGCCTATGGTTAGCCAGTTATCCTAGCACCATTTATTGAATAGGAAGTCCTTTCCCCATTGCTTGTTTTTGTTGACATTATTGAAGATCAGATGGTTGTAGGTTTGCAGCATCATTTTTGGGCTCTCTATTCTGTTCCATCCACATCCATGTATGTGGCTGTTTTTATAACCCTAGCATGCTGTTTTGGTTAAGGTAGCCTTGTAGTACAGTTTCAAGTCAGGTAATGTGATGCTTCTAGCTTTGCTCTTTTTGTTTACGATCACCTTGGCTATTTAGGCTCTTTCTTGGTTCCATATAAATTTCAAAACAGGTTTTTCTAATTCTTTTAACAATACTGAGTTTTCCTGTCCATGAGCATGAAAGGTTTTCTCATTTGTTTGTATCATCTCTGATTTATTTGAGTAGTATCTTGCAATTTTCATTGCAGAGGTTTTTCTCTACCTTGGTTACCTGCATTTCTAGATTTTTTTCTTTCTGTGGCTATGGTGAATAGAATTGCATTCTTGATGTGGCTCTCAGCTTGGATGTTGTTAGAGTACAGGAATGCTACTGATTTTTGTACACTAATGTTGTATCCTGAAACTTTGCTGAAGTTGTTTATCAGATCAAGGAGCTCTGGGGCAGAGTAACTATGGTGTTTTTTAGGTATAGCATCATATCATCTGCAAACAGTGATAGTTTGCGTTCCTCTCTTTCTACCTAGATGTCTCATTTACTTCTCTTACCTGATTGCTCTGGCTAGAACTTCCAGGATTATGTTGAAAAGGAGAGGTGAGTGAGGGCATCTTGCTTGTTCATTTTCAACTTCTAGCTTTTGTCCGTTCAGTATGATGTTGGCCGTGGATCTGTCATAGATGTCTCCTATTTTGAAATATGTACCTTCGATGCTTGGTTTGTTGAGGGTTTTTTATCACGAAAAGATGTCGAATTTTATTAAAAGCCTTTTCTGCATCTATTGAGATGATCATGTGCTTTTTGTTTTCAGTTCTGGTTATGTGGTGAATTACATTACATTTATTGATTTGCATGTGTTGAACCAAGTTTGTATTCCAGGGATGAAGCCTACTTGAAGATGGTGAATTAGCTTTTTGATATTGCTGGATTCAGTTTGCTAGTATTTTGTTGAAGATTTTTGCATCTATGTTCATGAAGGATATTGGCCTGAAGTGTTTTCTTGTTGTTGCTGTTGTTGTGTCTCTGCCAGGTTTTGGTGTTGGCCTCACAGAATGAGTAAGTTAAGAGTCCCTCTTCCTCAAAGTTTCAGTAGGATTAGTATCAGCTCTTTCTTACATAACTGGTAGAATTTGGCTATGGATATGTGTGGTTCTGGGCTTTTTCTCGTTGGTAGGCTTTTTAGTACTGATTCAGTTTCAGAAATCATTATTGATTTATTTAGGGATTCAATCTCTTCCTTGTTCAATCTTGATTATATTTCCAAGAATGTATCCATGTAATCTTTCTTTTTTTTTTTTTCCTTTTTTTTTTTTTTTTGAGACAAGGTCTGGTTCTATTGCCCAGGCTGGACTACAGTGGCACCATTTTTGGCTCACTGCAACCTCTGCCTCTCAGGCTCAAGGCATCCACCCACCTCAGCCTCCTGTGTAGCTGGAAATACAGGCATGAACCACCATACTTGGCTAAAAGAATGTATCTGCTTCTTGTAGGTTTTCTAGCTTTTGTGCAAAGAGATGTTCATAATAGTATCTCAGGAATTTTGGATTTCTATGGGGTCAGTGGTTACATCACTTTTGTCATTTCTGACTGTGTTTTGGATCTTTTCTCTTTTATTCTTTATTAATTTAGCTAGCAGTCTAACTTATTCTTTCAAATAACCAGCTCACTGAGTCACTGGTCCATTGTATGGTTTTTTGTATCTCAACTTCCTTCGGTTCAGCTCTGATTTTGGTTATTGTCTTCTGCTAGCCTTGGGTTTGGTTTGCTCCAAGTTCTCTAGTTCTCTTAGTTGTGATGTTAGGTTGTTAAATTGAGATCTTTCTAACTTTTTGATGTGGGCATTTAGTGCTATAAACTTCCCTCTTAATACTGCTTTGGCTATGTCCCAGAGATTCTGGTATATTTTAACTTTGTTTTCATTAGTTGCAAAGAATTTCTTGATTTCTGCCCTGATTTCATTATGTACCCAGAAGTCATTCAGGAGCAGGTTGTTTAAGTTCCATGTAACTGCATGGTTTTGAGGGATTTTCTTAGTACTGATTTCTGTTTTTATTGTGTTATAGCCTAAGAGCATGGCTGGTATGATTTCAGTTTTGAATTGCTTAGGATTGTTTTATGCCTGATTGTGTGGTTAACTTTACAGTATATGCCATGTGTAGATGAGAAGAATGTATATTGTGTTGTTTTGAGGTGGGGAGTTCTACAAATATCTATTAGGTCCATAATTGTTGAGGTCCTAAATATCTTTGTTAGTTTTCTGCCTCGATGATCGAATACCAACAGTTGGGTGTTAAAGTCTCTCACTATTATTATGTGGTTTTCTAAGTCTCTTCATAGGTTTCTAAGAACTTGCTTTATAAATTTGGGTGCTCCTGTGTTGGGTGCATATATATTTAGGATAGCTAGGTTCTCTTATTGAATTGAGCTCTTTACTAGTATGTAATGCCCTTTTTTGTCTTTTGTGATCTTTGTTGTTCTAAAGGCTGTTTTGTCTGAAATTATAGCAACCCTACCTTTTTATCTGAAAATTTTGCAAAGCAAATGGAAAACATAAAGTGAATTTGCTTGGCAGACATAAAGGGATATGCTGGGCAGATCCGTTTACTTTGAGCCTATGGGTGTCATTGCATGATATTATGGGTCCTGGAATACATGTTTACAAATAATGAATAATCAAGGAATGATAGCAATGAATACAAGAATGCAGTGTAGTAGAAAGAACATCAGACCAGATAATAGAAGAACTAGATTTGAATTTCACTTCTAATAATGAATTTAAGCAAATTACTTCTGCTAGCTAACCTTTATTTCTCCATCTATTATGAGGAATCATATCAAACTGTCATTTTTATAGGTCAAAAATAAAATGAGGATTTTATTTCTATATAATTTTTACACTTTCCTCAGAAATGTTGTAAGATAGTAAGATAACATGAATTTCATTATTGCTAAATCCATGGGATCCTTTTGAGTTTGATCCTTCTTAGCCTTTTTTCTGTCAGTATTTGGTTCGACCTCTCTACCAAAATGTCCTTGTCTCTTTGCTTCTGTGATTTCACCTTTTTCAGGTTTTTCCCTCACCAATCTCACTTCTGGTACCTCAAGTGACTATATGCTGATGATTCAAAAATACACATCTCCTTTTAGAAGACAACTTTCTGAAGGCACCAGCAAGGGACCAGGTATCCATGGAAGGCAAGACAAGACAGAAAGCTTCCATAGTAGAAGCCACATGAAGAAGGTCTGGACTTTTAAAATGTCTCTTTTAAATTTAAGAGGGCTGGCTGAGTGCAGTGGCTCATGTCTGTAATCCCAGCACTTTGGGAGGCCGAGGTGAGTGGATCACCTGAGGTCACCAGTTCGAGACCAATCTGGTCAACACGGTGAAAGCCTGTCTCTACTAAAAATACAAAAATTAGCTGGGCTTGGTGGTGCACGCCTGTAATCACAGCTACTCTAAGGAGGCTGAGGCAGGAGAATCGCTTGAGCCCAGGATGCAGAGGTTGCAGTGAGCCAAGATTGCACCACTGTACTCTAGTCTGGATGACAGAGTGAGACTCTGTCTTAGAAAATAAAATAAAATAAAATTCAAGAGGAAGGAGTAGTTTGTGACAAGCCAGTGCTCCCAGTGAGAATGACTGTAGGTAAAACATAAAAATTATCATTTTAGAGGTATCAGAGATAAGCAAAAGCAATGATGACTAGTGGAGGCCAGGATCAGTGGAGGAGAGAGCCTCCGGGAGGTGAATGGTTTTTCTGCACCCATTTTAACCACAGGAGCATTTGTTGATGCTGGTAAAGGGCAAGAGGCTAAAAACTGTGGCTTTGTTCAGGTAGAAAGCTGTTTCTTGAAGCCAGAGAAAAATGTAGAGCTATTACTAGGGTCTTTCAGAAAAGATAAAATTAGAGACTTCAAGGGCTTCAAACACATGGCCTATTTTTCCCTCACAAAAACTGCCACATTCTGAAGTTGCCTAGGACAAGAGGCTGAAATGTTAAGCAAGAGGACTCTGAGAAGCCTCTTCCAGAGTTTCTGGCAATCTTTCAGGGCTAAGGAGATTAGCAGTAGAGTTTAGAACTTACCAAGGGGAAGGAGCATGAAACACCAGGTTTCTAGCTGAAAGCCTTGAGGGGCTAGGCCCCAGAAGTGTTAAAGAATAGAACTAGAGAGAACCTTACCAAAACTGCAAAGCAGCTTCCACTTAGGGACTGAGAGGAGTAAAGCACCTCAGTCTATCTGCTTAGCGAAAGAAAAAATGAACTCTTCCTAGAAAAAGAAAACATCACCTAGAGCAGCTCTGTCTAACAGAAAAATAGTGTGGGCCACAATGGTAAGATATATGTATATATATATTTATAAATTTTCTAGTAGCTACATTAAAAATTAAAAAGAAATGAGTGATATTAAATTTATACTTAGCATGTTCAAAATACTATCACTTGAACATGTTTTGAATATAAAAGGTTATTAAGAATATATTTTAAAGTGTAAAAAAGATATTTTCCGTGTCTGACAGTCAGAAATTACTATGATTAACATGTTTAAGAAATGAGGCAAAAATAATAAAAAAAATCATTGGAGAATTAGACTATATTTTTAATGAAAATTCTACAGTTGAAAAATAAAATACGTGTAACTAAGAATCAGATTCATTTAATAGTAGATTATATATACATCATGAGACAAAATGGACAAAATTCAGTGAAAAACACAATTTATCAATCCTAACAAAATAAGCAGAAAAATCTGAATCGAATTACATTTATTAAGGAAACTGACTCATAATTTAAAATCTACAACAAAACTCCAGACCTGGATAGCTTCATCAGTTGGACTGGCTTCTTGTAAATACTGAAAAAATGATCTCAATTTTACACAAACACAAAGAATAGAAAAGAGAGAAACACTTTTTAACTATTTTTATAAGGCCTTGAAATAGTCTGGGTATGTGTCCCTGCCCAAATCTCACGTTAAATTGTAATCCCCAATGATCAGGGGGTCCTGGTAGGAAGTGACTGGATCATGGTAGTGGATTTCCCCTTTGTGCTGTTCTCATGATAGTGAGTTATCACAAGATGTGGTTGTTTAAAAATGTGTAACAACTTCCCTCTCCCTCTCTTCTTCCAACTCCAGCCACATAAAACACGTATGCTTCCCTTTTGGCTTTTGCCATGATTCAGTTTCCTGAGGCTTCCCCAGCCATGCTTCCTGTACAGCCTGTAGAACTGTAGAAAAGAGCCAACTAAACCTCTTTTCTTTACAAATTATCCAGCCTCAAGAATTTCTTTATAGCAATGTGAAAACAGAATAAGAGAGGTCTGCATAATTTTTGTTCCAAAATTTGATAAGGATAGTATAAAAAAAGAACATTTACAAACTAATCTTTCGCATGAGCCCAAATGAAAAAAAATCTGGAACAAATTCTAGCAAATCAAATCCAGCAATATACAAAAAGGATAATATATCATTCTAGGTATGCACAGTTGGATTATCATTTGAAAATGAACCAATGTAATGACTTTGTTAATAGTAGAAAAGAGAAAACTCATACTGTCATCTCATCATATGAAAAAAACCCATGTGACAAAATTCAATACTCATTTATGATTTTAAAACTCTTAGCAAATTGGAAACAGAATGCAATTTCTTTAATAAAAAAACAGTATATTTCAATATATAAGCAGAGACATCGTCATGGTGGATGGGAGGCAGGACTAGATTGCAGCTCTGACTTGGATGGACACAGCAGCATGTGGAGGCTTGCATCATGAATTTTAGCTCCAGAACGATTGCAGGAATAAATCAGGAATCCCAAGAGGACCCACAGGTCCTCTGAAAGAAGCAGACTGCTCCTGCAGGACCTGGGAGACACCCCAAATACTGTGAGCGCCCAAACTGTGGAAGTGGGAAAGGGAGATCCTCCACCAGCAAACACACACCCCTACTGGGGAAACTGTATATTTGGTTTGAGGGAAGAGTCTGACCTTACCTGGAGGTGAATCAATGTAGAGAGCAGAGTGAAATACAGGGGTAGAGGAAGTAGTGGAAAAGCAGGGTCCCCAAGCAGGCCATTTCTGCCTGGCATCACAGGGATCCTTTGGGAGGACGGCCAGTGGTACAGGGAAAATGCCACAGGGAGAAGGAAGTCTCCAGCTGAATTTTGTAACAACTTGAACCAGTCAAAAAGCCTCCTGACCAGAACTCAGGGGAGGGCTTGAATCAAGTGTGCAGACTCCACAGGCGAGGGAAGAACTAAAACCCTTTTCTTTCACAACTGGGAGGTGGGTAGCTGAGGCAAATTTTCAGCTCTGCTTGACCACTACCTGGAAACAGTCTCAGTGCTATTAGTGGGGGGCATGGTGGGAGTTGAGACTGGCCCTTCAGATTGTGTGGGAGCTGAATAAGGCCTGTGACTGCTGGTTTTCCTCCACTTCCCTGACAACCTGCATGACTCAACAGAGGCAGCCATAATGCTCCTAGGTACACAACTACATTCACATAAGAACTTCACCCCTATCCCCCACAGTAGGCACCGCAAGGCCCACCCAAGGAAAGTCTGAGCTCAGACACACAAAACCCTGCCCTGCCAAGGTAGACTGAACAATAGTGACACAACCTATCAAAACCTCTGGGATACAGCAAAGGTGGTGCCAAGAGGAAAGCTCATAGCCCTAAATGCCTACATCAAAAAGACTGAGAGCACAAACTGACACCCTAATGTTACACCTCAAGGAACTAGAGAAACAAGAACAAACCAAACCCAAACCCAGCAGAACAAAGGAAATAACCAAGATGACAGCAGAACTAAATGAAATTAAAACAAACAGAAAACAATATAAATGTTAAATGAAACAAAAGCTGCTTGTTTGAAAAGATAAACTGATAGACCACTAGCACGATTAACCTAGAAAAGAAGAGAGAAAATCCAAATAACCTCATATACGAAAGGAATAATACGAAAGGAAACAGGAGATTATAACTGATGCCACAGAAATACAAAAGATCATTCAAGGCTACTATGAACACCTTTATGGACATAAACTTGAAAACCTAGAAGAGATGGATAAATTCCTGGAAACATACAATCCTCCTAGCTTAAATCAGGAAGAATCAGATACCCTAAACAGACCAATAACAAGAGGCAAGATTGAAATAGTAATTTAAGAAATGAAATGGTAATTTTTTAAAAAGTCCAGGACCAGACAGATTCACAGCAGAATTCTAAAAGACATTCAAAGAACTGGTACCAATCCTATTGACACTATTCCACAAGACAGAGAAAGAGGGAACCCTCCGTAACTCATTCTATAAAGCCAGCATCACCTTAATACCAAAACCAGGAAAGGACATAACCAAAAAGAAAACCACACACTGATATCCCTGATGAACATAAATGCTAAAATCCTTAACAAAATACTAGCTAACTGAATCCAACAACATATTAAAAAGATAACCCACCATGACCAGGTGGGTTTCATACCAGGGATGCAGGGATGGTTTAACATACGCAAGTCAATAAATGTGATACACCACATAAACAGAATAAAAACAAAAATTACACAATCATCTCAACAGATGCAGGAAAAGCATTCAAGAAAATCCAGCATCCCTTTATTATTAAAACTCTCAACAAAATCAGCATATAAGAAACATAGCTCAATGTAATAAAAGCCATGTATGACAAATCCACAGCAAATATAATACTGAATGGCAAAAAGCAGAAAGCATTCCCTCTGAGAAACGGAACAAAACAAGGATGACCACTCTCACCACACGCCTTCAACATAGTACTGGAAGTCCCTGCCAGAGCAATCAGATAAGAGAAAGAAATAAAGGGCATCCAAATCAGTAAAGATGAAGTCAAACTGTAACTGTTTGCTGATGATGTGACTGTTTACCTCAAAAATGCTAAAGACTCCTCCAGAAAGCTCCTAGAACTGATAAAAGAATTCAGCAAAGTTTCCAGATGCAAGACGCACAAATCAGTAGCTCTCCTATACGCCAACAGTGACCAAGCAGAGAAGAAAATTAAGAACTCCATCCCTTTTACAATAGCTGCCAAAAACAACAACAACAACAAAAAAAACACCTTAGGAATATACCTAACCAAGGAGGCGAAAGACCTCTACAAGGTAAACCACAAATCTGGTAAGATAAATCACACACAACATAAACAAATGGAGATACATCCCATGCTGATGGATGGGTGGAATCAAAATTGTGAAAATGACCATACTGCCAAAAGCAACCTACAAATTCAAAGCAATACTCATCAAAATACCACCATCATTAGTCACAGAATTAGAAAAAACAATTCTAAAATTCATAAAGAACCAAAAAAGAGCCCACATAGCCAAAGCAAGACTAAGCAAAAAGAACAAATCCGGAGTCATCAGACTACCTGATTTCAAACTATACTATAAGGCCATAGTAATGGCATAAAAATAGGTACATAGACCAATGGAACAGAATAGAGAACCGGGAAATGAAACCAAATACCTACAGCCAACTGATCTTTGACAAAGTACACAAAAACATAAAGTAGAGAGAGGACACACTATTCAAAAAATGGTGCTGGGATAACTAGCTAGCCACACATAGGACAATGAAACTGGATCCTCATCTCTCACCTTATACAAAAATCAACACAAGATGGATTAAGGACTTAAATCTAAGATCTAAAACTATAAAAATTCTAGAAGATAACATTGGATAAACCTTTCTAGGCATTGGTTTAGGCAGGGATTTCATGACCAAGAACCCAAAAGCAAATGCAATAAAAACAAAGATAAATTGCTGGGACTTAATTAAACTAAAGAGCTTTTGCATGGCAAAAGGAACAATCAGTAAACAGCCCACAGAGTGGGAGAAAATCTTCACAATCTATATATCTGACAAAGGGCTAATATCCAGAATCTACAACAAACTCAAACACATCCGAAAAAAAAAAAAATTAATCCCATAAAAAAGTGGGATAAGGACATGAATAGACGATTCTCAAAAGAAGATACACAAATGGCCAACAAAACATATGAAAAATGCTCAGCATCACTAATAATCAGAGAAACGCGAATCAAATCACGATGTGATACCACCTTACTCTTCCAAGAACGGCCATAATAATAAAAAAAAAATCAAAAAAACAGTAGATGTTGGAGGGGATGTAGTGATCAGGGAACACTTCTGCACTGCTGGTGGGAATGTAAACTAGTACAGCCACTATGGAAAACAGTGTGGAGATTCCTTAAATAGCTAAAAATCAACTACCATTTGATTCAGCAATCCTACTATTGGGTAGCTACCCAGAGGAAAAGAAGCCATTATACGAAAAAAATACTTGCACAAGCATGTTTATAGCAGCACAATTCACAATTGCAAAATTGTGGAACCAACCTAAATGCCCATCAATCAACAAGTGGGTAAAGAAACTGTCGTGTGTGTGTGTGTGTGTGTGTGTGTGTGTGTGTGTGTAATGGAATACTACTCAGCCATAAAAAGGAATGAATTAATGGCATTTGCAGTGACCTGGATGAGATTGGAGACTATTATTCTAAGTGAAGTAACTCAGGAATGAAAAATCAAACGTCGTATGTTCTCACTGATATGTGGGAGCTAAGTTATGAGGATGCAAAAGCGTAAGAATGATACAATGGATTTTGGGGACTTGAGGGGAAAGGTGGGAGGAGAGGCAAGGAGTAAAAGACTACCAACAGGGTGCAGTGTACACTACTCAGGTGATGGGTGCGCCAAAATCTCACAGATCACCACTAAAGAACTTATACATGGAACTAAACACCACCTGTAGCCCAATAATCTATGAAAAAAATTTTAAAGCATATATAAGCATTCATGTATAGAACTTTCTGTGAGCATGTATTTTCATCTATCTTGGATAAATACCCAATATTGGAATTGTTGGGTCATAGGCAAATTTAACTTTATAAAAAAACTGCCAAAGAAAAAAAAATTACAAACAGCATTTTCAAACAATCTACAGCATATATGAGATATGATAGTGAAACACAAAACTTTTCCAATGAGATCATGAACAAGACAAGATTATCTGCCATCACAACTTCTATTTAACATTGTACTGCTCAAACAATGCAACAAAGCAAGGAAAAGGGAGGAGACAAATGGTAAAAGAACTAAGTGGGAGAGGAAGGGATGGACAAGGATTGAAAGGGAAGAAAAAAACTATTTGAAAATTGTATGACTGCACATCTGGAACATACAAAAGAACCTCCAACTATTAAAATAATGTCACAAGGTCACTGGATACAAAGTCGATATAATACAGTGTGGAATTAGTGCAAAAATAGAGTAATAGACGAATGAAATAATTAGAGAGCTCAAAAACAGATCCACACATTTATAGTTATTTGATTTTTGTCAAAGATGATATTTCATCACAATAGAAAAAGGATTGTCTCTTCAATTAATGACGCTAGATGATTTTGATTTCCATTTGGGGCAGGGGAAGAATTTTGACCCCTACACTTCTCACCATAAACAAAAATCAGCTCCTGATGAAACAGTGTTGTTTGCTTGTTTGTTTGTTTTGAGATAGAATCTCGCTCTGTCGCCCAAGCTGGAGTGCAGTGGCACAGTCTCTGCTCATTGCAACCTCTGCCTCTTGGGTTCATGTGATTCTCATGCCTCAGCCTCCCAAGTAGCTGGGATTATAGGCACGCATCACCACGCCCAGCTAATTTTTTGTATTTTTAGTAGTTTCACCATGTTACCCAGGCTGGTCTCAAACTCCTGAGCTCAGGCAATCCACCCACCTCGGCCTCCTAAAGTGCCAGGATTACAGGTATGAGCCACAGTGCCCAGCCTAAAACAACAACGTTTCTAAAAGAAAATAAAACATCTTTGTGACCTTGGAGCCAGTAATATTTTCTTAAATAGATCATAAAAAGTGAGAAGAAAATAAAACATCTTTGTGACCTTGGATATGGTAATATTTTCTTAAATAGGTCACACAAGCACTAATCAACTAACATTTATTAACTATCTTACAGTTAAGAATTTTTGTTCATCAAAAAAGACACCATTAAGGAAGTAAAAAAACAAACATCAGACTAGGAAGCATTATGCACATATCCACCATGGGACACCTATTTTGAATATATAAAGAACTACTAAAAATCAAAAAAGTTATAAATCCAACAGATATGCAATGTATACAAAAATGTTAATAGGAGTACTATTTATAACAGTCAAAGTATCAAAATACACGCCCATAGTCAAATGGACAAATTGGAGTACATTTACAACATAGAATACTATATAGGAGTGAGAATGAACAATTTGTCAACTAACCAGTTGTACCAATGACTTTCACAAACATAAAGTTGAATAAAAGAAACCAGACACAAAAGACTATGTAGCATATGATTCCATGTATGTAAAGTAAAAAAAAAACAAAAACAAAAAACAAAAAAGACAGACAAATGAAACCTTGGTGAAAGTAATCCACCCTAGAGAGTCAGAATGATGATTAGCTCCAGGAAGCATAAGGATACATAAGCATACAGCATTTCTAGGTTTTCATTTGGCTGCTGTTTACATAAGTGTGTTCAGTCTGTGAAAATTCACTAATTGTTAACTTATAATGTGGACTTTTCTGTATCTATAGAAAATAAAGTTTTTTTAAAAAAAAGATCTGCCCTGAATGGGATGCCTGCAGCAGCTATAAACACATCCTCTTTTAACAATGTCCAAAAAGATTTTTTCCTTTTTAAATAATAAAGGAAAATATTTTCCAGAAGTTATCAGATTTACCATTGGTCATGTCTGGATCACATCCTATGCAGTAACTGCAAGTTACCAAAGGGGTATCTGATGTTTTCTTTTTATGATGAAAAGTAGTCTCTGTTGGCAAGGAAAAAACATAGAGGAACACTGCGTAGGTAACCAAAATTTTTTGCCACCTCAGATTACTATTATAATTTTTTTGAGACAGGGTTTCGTTCTATGGCCTACGCTGGAGTGCAGTGGCATGTTCATGGCTCACTGCAGCTTCAGCCTCCTAGGCACAAGCAATCCTCCACCTGAGCCTCCCAAGTAGCTGGGACTATAGGTGGCCACCACCATACCTGGCTAGTTTTTGTATTTTTTATAGAAATGTGGTCTTACCATGTTGCCCAGACTGGTCTTGAACTCCTGGCCTCAAATAATCCTCCTGCCTTGGACTCCAAAGTGTTGGGATTACAGGCATGAACCACCATGCCTGGTCCTCAAATCATTACTAACAGTCTCTTAACTCGTCTTGCCCTAGCTGCTTTTGTCTACCTCCAAATGTAAACTCTGCTTAGTAGCCATAGTCATTTCATAAAAATGTAAATTTGAGAAATCTTTCGTAAGTTTCTCACTACCATAAGAATAAATCTACATCCTTACAATGGTTGACAAGGCTGTGCATGATTTTGGTCTCTGCTTACCTCCTCAGCTTCATGTTGAACAGTCTTTGCCTAGCTAACTACATTTTATCTATATAGTCTGTAATAATGCAAAAATAAATTTACACTGTGAGAAGGCAGATTCTGAAAGTATTCCAAAGATCAACAAATGGCCAAAAGTATTAATCGTACATCATTTATAATGGGTTACATATTGGATACTCTCTAGTTTAGTAAATTATTTTTATACATGTAAATATAAGAATAATTATAGGGACTTCTGGTCTATCACATGAGACCTCAGTCCCCTAACTTTTCCTTGAAAGTCTCAAGTTCTAGTGTGGGGCCTCATGCTTATAATGCCAACATTTTGGGAGGCTGAAGCCTGAGGATTGCTTGAGTCCAAGAGTTTGGGATAAATCTAGGCAACACAGCAAGACCCCATCTCTACAAAAAAAAAAAAAAAATTAGCCAGGCATCGTGAAGTGTGCCTGATGTCTCAGCTCTTAGGAGGTGATGCAGAAGGATCACTTGAGCCCAGAAGTTTGAGCATGCAGTGAGCTATAACTGAAACACCACTGATTAATATAATTTGCAAGTGTTTTGGAAAAGTACTTTTGGAAACTGAACTAAGTATCCTTTCCTTCTTGCCTTCAAAACTCAACTAATATGACAGCTGAGGCATTTGAAAAATAAAAAAATCCACAAAAGCAATGGGAATAGGAGAGAAGATAAAAACTGATGAGGTGGTAAACAAAGAGATTCGTGATAACTAACTTACATATTCTCTTTCTCCACTTTGCTTAGTCCCTGAGATGTGTACAAATAGGGATGGTGGGGAAGAGGGCACCGAGAAGGAGGTCAACAAGAAATAAGGTACATAGTACCCTAACATCTCTGAAATTTGAAGTACCAGGTAATTCTGAAGGCAGGAGTGCCAAGTTAGGCTAAAAATACAAAAACAAGCGAACAAGAGAAGTGGTTGAACGTCTACATGGGCATACCCTAGAGATTTTGAGGGTTCAGTTTGAAACTATCACAACAAATGAAATATTGCAATAAAGCAAATCACACAAATTTTTTGGTTTCCCAGTGCAAATAAAAGCTATGTTACACTATAGTCTATTAAGTATGTGGTAGCATTATGTCTAACAAAATAACACACATACATTAATTTAAGAATATTTTACTGCTAAAAAGTGCTAACAATCATCTGGGCCTTTAGTGAGTCATAACCTTTTTTGCTCGTGTAAGGTCTTGCCTCAATGATGATGGCTACTGACTGATCAGAGTAGGGTCGCTGAAGGTTTGGGTGGTTGTGGAAATTTCTTAAAATAAAACAACAATGATGGTTGCCACAATGATTGACTCTTCCTTTCATGGAAAATTCATCTGTAGCATGCAATGCTGTTTAACAGTATTGTAACAAATACTAATATATTTATTATTTATTATTAAAGTAATAAAATACCTTGAGTATTTTACTCAAGGTAGAACTTCTTTCAAAACTGGTAGAACTTTCGGCAGGGCGTGGTGGCTCATGCCTGTAGTAATCCCAGCACTTTGGGAGGCCGAGGCGGGCGGATCACGAGGTCAAGAGATCAAGACCATCCTGGTCAACATGGTGAAACCCCGTCTCTACTAAAAATACAAAAAAATTAGCTGGGCGTGGTGGCGCACGCCTGTAGTCCCAGCTGCTCAGGAGGCTGAGGCAGGAGAATTGCTTGAACCTGGGCGGCGGAGGTTGCAGTGAGCCGAGGTCGCGCCACTGCACTCCAGCCTGGTGCCTGGTGACGGAGTGAGACTCTGTCTCAAAAAAAAAAAAAAAACTGGTAGAACTTTCAAAACTGGAGTCAATCTTCTCAGACTCTGCCATTACTTTTTCAACTAAGTTGATATGATATATTCTAAATCCTTTTTTGTCCTTTTGACAATGTTCACAGCATCTTCACCCGTATTAGATTTCAACCTCAAAAAAGTTGCATCCATAAGATGCAACTCGTCATCAATTCAAGTTTTATCATGAGATTACAGCAATTAAGTCACATCTTTTAGGCTCCAATTCTAATTCTAGTTCTCTTGCTATTTCCAATACATCTGCAGTTAACATTCTCAAGTGAAGTCCTGAACCTCTCAAAGTCATCCATGCAGACTGGAATCAACTTCTTCCAAATTTCTGTTAATGTTCCTATTTTGACCTTCCGTCATAAATCAAAAATGTTCTTAATGACACCTGGATAGTGAATCTTTTCCAGAAGATTTTCAATTTACTTTGCCTAGATCCATCAAAGGAATCACTATGGCAGTTAATGCCTTATGAAATGTATTTTTAAATAATAAGACTTGAAAGTTAAAATAACTCCTTGGTCCATGAGTTGCAGAACAGATGTTGTATTAGCAGACATAAAAACAACCTTAATTTCCTTGTACAACTCCATCAAAGTTCTTGAGTGACTAGGTACATTGTCAATGAGCAATAATATTTTGAAATAAATCTTTCTCTGAGCAGTAGGTCTCAACAGTGGGATTAAAATATTCAGGAAACTATGCTCTAAACAGATGTGCTGTCATCGAGGCTTTGTTCTTCCATGTATAGCACATGGCCAGAATAGATTTAGCATAATTCTTAAGGACCCTAAGATTTTTTAAATAGTGAGTGCTGCCTTCAATTTAAAAGCCACCAGCTGCATCAGTTCCTAACAAGAGTCAGCCTGCCTTGTGAAGCTTTCAAGCCAGGCATTGACTTGTACTCTCTAGTTATGGAAGTCTTAGTTGGCATCTTCTTCCAGTAGAAGGCTGTTTTGTCTACATTGAAAATATATTGCTTGATGTATCTACCCTCATCAGTTACTTTAGCTAGATCTTCTGGGTAACTCGCTGCAGCTCCTCCATCAGCACTTGCTGCCTCACCAGGCTCTTTTATGTTATGAAGATGGCTTCTTTCCTTAAATCTCATGAACCAACCTCTGCTAGCTTCAAACGTTCTTTTGCAGCTTCCTCACCTCTCAGCCTTTACAGAATTCAAGAGTTATGGCCTTACTGTGATTAGGTTTTGGCTTAAGGGAATGTTGTGCCTGGTTTGATTTTCTATATAGAACCTTCAAACTTTCTCCATATTAGCAATAAGGTTGTTTTGCTTTCTTATTATTCATGTGTTTACTAGAGTAGCATTTTTAATTTCCTTCAGGATCTTTTCCCTTATATTCACAACTTGGCTAACTGTTTAGAACAAGAGGTTAGCTTTTGGCCTGTTTTGGCTTTCAACACACCCTCCTCATTAAGCTTAATCCTTTCTAGCTTTTGAATTAAAGTCAGAGATGTGAGACATTTCCTTCACTTGGACACTTAGATGCCACTGTCAGGTTACTAACTGGACTGATTTCAATATTGTTGTGTCTCAACCAATAAGGAGCCCCAAAGAGAGAAAGGGAGAGGGGGAACAGCTGGCTAGGTACTGCAGTAGTCAGAACACACACAGTTATTGAACGAGTTTGCCATCTTACATGGGCTTGGCTTGTGGGGACCCATAACAATGACAATAGAAGCATCAAAAATTACTGATCACAGATAACCATAAGAGGTATAATGATGATGAAAAAATTTGAAATATTACAAGAATTACCAAAATGTGACAGCGACACAAAATGAACACATGCTGTTGGAAAAATGGCACCCATAGACTTGTTCAAGGCAAGGCTGCCATAAATCTTCAATCTGTAAAAGCACAGTATTTACCAAGCGAAGTGCAACAAAATGAGATATGACTATATTATAAGGAACTGTTAAGCCCTAGATTCTTACTTACCCCCACTATGAGCAGGCAGTTGATGGTTTCCTTCTCCACTCTTATAGAAAATTAAGGTCTTAACCAGTTAGACAGATCAGAGAGGGTCTAGATTCAGGTAAAACAAAACTAGACTGCAGCACCTGAATATAAAGAGAACTGTACATCTGCATACCTAACAGTAAAATCTCACCTCCCTTCCCCTTGCTCAGGTTTGAGAACACTGACTCCTAGACAGATCAATTTGTAGTTTCCTACATATCTCACCTCCCATCCCTTGCCATGTGCCCAAGGCCAGAGAATGTATTATTATTATTTTCTGGGCAAAATGAAAATGCATAAAAGACCTACATATAATGATATGTGAATGTTCTCAATTTAACAAGCATTTATTGATAGATTGAATGTCTCTTCTGCACAGGGCACTATTCTCATTGAATCTATCAATAAAACCACAAACAACTAGAATTCTTGTTTTAAGCGATGTTTAGTAATAAACATAATCTGTTCCCTTGTAAGCAACATTTTAGCTATAAATGTAATCAACACAGCATATCAGATAAGAAAAGTGCATGGGAACAAAACAGAGCAGGAAAAGACAGAGCTGAAGTATGAGGGGGAGGTGTGTACAGTTTTAAATAAGGTGGTCAGAAAAGGCCTCAATGAGAAGGTAATGTGTGCAAAGACTTGAAGTAGGTGAGGCTTCCAGCCTGACTACACTATAGGAGGCCCACTAAGAACAAATCCTATGAACACAAACTGTTCCAAACTTATTATTTGTGCCTCACACTTAAATAAGATAAAATAGTCAAGGATCTCCTGGTATTTAAGAAACAAAAACAAAACCAAGACAGAAAAAAAAAGGAACTCCAAAGTGAAAGAATTACAAGAATTTAAAAAACAAAGCATCATTAATATCCTCAGTGATATACTGCCCCCATGAAACAAGAACAGAATGTTAATTTTTACAGCAGTCAAAGAACAAAAATAGGTATTTGAAAGTTAAATATACATATATATAGGAGGGCAAAAACTTTTTTTTTTTTTTTTGAGACAGTCTTACTCTGTTGCCCAGACTGGAATGCAGCGGCGCATTCTCAGTTCACTACAACCTCTGCCACCCAGTTCAAGCAATTCTCATGCCTCAGCCTCCCAAGCAGCTGGGACTACAGGCAAGTACCACCACGCTAGGCTAATTTTTGTATTTTTAGTAGAGATGGGATTTTGCCATGTTGGCCAGGCTGGTCTTGAACTCCTCACCTGAGGAGATCTACCCACCTCAGCCTCTCAAAGTGCTGAGATTACAAGCATGACCACCATACCTGCAAAAAAATTCTTAATTTAATATAAATTAAATGAATCGGAAGACAAGAAAACAAGAGAAATAAAAAATAAGAAAATTAGGGGTTTAATGCAGGAGGTTATCATAGCTAAAAAACGTGAATTCAGATAGAGCACACAGAGAAAATAATTAAAAACTATCAAAGAACACAAGAGTGCCTCCAGGATTCAGGGACAGGTATCTCCAAACATGGAAACCACTGAGCACCCTGAACAATAAAGGAAACACACACACAATAAGGCACAGCATCATGAAATTTCAGAATATCAAGGATAAGGAGATTATAAAAGCTACTTGAGAGAAAAACAGGTCACATGCAAAGCATCAGAAATTAAAAGTGGCATTGTATTTCTCAACATTTATGCTGAAAACTATTAGGCAATGCAGAATGTGTTTAAAATTCTGAGAGAAAATTACTTTCAAACTAGAATTCCATACCTAGCCAAATCATCCCTCGAGGGTGAGATTAAAATAAGTTTTCAGTCATGCAAGGTTTCAACAATTTATCTCCCATGTAGAGGATGTATTCCACCAACAAAGGAAGTAAACCAAGAATGATGAAGACCTGGGATCCAGAAACAAAAGGTCTCGCAAAAGAAAAAGTGAAGGAAATTCCCAGGATGATCTTAAAGGGATGTCTTAAGAATACAGCTGTGTCTGAGAAGTAGACTCCAAGACAGGTTTAGAAATACTAGTAGGGGAAGTGACTGTAAGAGAAAATGGGGACAGAGCCAGGAGAGGCTGAAAGAGCTGTTAGATGGTGTGATGGTTAATACTCAGTGTCAACTTGATTGGACTGAGGGATACAAACTATTAATCCTGGGTGTGCCTGCGTGGGTGTTGCCAAAAGAGATTAACATTTGAGTCAGTGGGCTGGGGAAGGCAGATCCAGCCTTAATCTGGTGGGCACAATCTAATCAGCTTCCAGCAAACATGAAGCAGGCAGAAACATGTGAAAAGGAGACAGGCCTAGCCTCCCAGCCTACATCTTTCTCCCGTGCTGGATCTTCCTGCCCTTGAACATTAGACTCCAAGTTCTTCAGTTTTGAGACTTGGACTGGTTCTCCTTGCTCCTCAGCTTGCAGACAGCCTATTTTGGGATGCTTTGTGTAAGTCAGTACTTAATAAACTCATATATAGATGATATATAATAAGATATATATATCTAATATATCTAGTTTATATATGATATATAAGATATAGATATGATATATCTGATTTTGTGTAAGTTAATACTTAAACTCATATATATGATATATATGTATATATAAGTATACATCATATATAAGTTACATCATATATATGAGTTTATTAAATGTATACACATATATCCATCTATGTGTGTGTGTGTATATATATATACACTATCTCTATTTTATTATTTCTTTCCCTCTAAGAGAACCACGACTAATACACATTTGGGTACCAGCAGCGGTTCCAGAGGAACAGAATATTAAGGATGGTGTTCATTCATTGATTCTGGGGTTTCTGGAGTTGGGTGCTTAATATGATTAGACCCACAAATGCTAAGGACTCTAATGGAGAACACTAACAGTCGCTGGTGTAAACTGTTTAGAGAGTTACGCAAAATAAATGTGTTTGACACTCTTGATTTGCCACCTGTGAGAAGCAAGGAGTTTAGTGACTCTGTATCTAATACCTTTAATCATATGTGGAGACCCAAAGAACATAGTGAAGCTGGTTGGTTGCTCCTAAGTTCAATGGACAAACTGATGAAAGAAAATGATGAACTCAGGGATTCTAACTCCCGGCTTAAGAAGCAGATACTGAGCCTCAAATCTGCTAAGATTGCTCTGAGTGGGAGTCTTATCTCCTGTAAAGAAACAGCTGAAATTGTGGAAAAACAGATACAAGCTCTTATCATGTGAGTAGCTGACCTGCAATGAAAGGTGCCTGCACAGCCTCGCCAAATGTCTATTATTAAAGTGAGGGCAGTGACTGAAAAATAATCGAACCCTGAAACTTGGCATGGGGAAGAGTGGGAGGAGCCTGATGAAGCTGGGGACACTGAGTTTGTAAACTCTGATGAGGCTTTTTTGCCAGAAGGAACAGCCTCCCACCCCCAGTAGTGGCAACATCCCCTCCCCAACCCACAGTGCCATCAGTCGTTCCACCTTTGTCTGATGAGATAAACCCTGTGCTGCCTGAGGTAACAGTGATGGCCTCCCCTAAGGTAGTTGGCAGGCAAGAAAATGTTGACTCTCCTCAGGAGCCAGCCCAACACCCTGTTTGCTTCTAGACCTATAACTAAAAGCCTGGCAGGCCTGTGGAGGTGAAGTTGAAAGTGTGACCCACAGGAGGTGTGCTACAATAAAAAATAACTGAGTTCTCTAATTTATATAAACAGAAATCTGGACAACAGGCATGGGAATGGATAAGGATATGGGATAATGGTGGAAGAAACATAATTATATCAGGCTGAATTTATTGATTTGAACCCACTAAGGATTCTGCTTTTAATGTTGCAGCTCAAGGAGTCTAAAAAGGTTCTAAAGGTTTATTTGCTTGGTTAGCTGAAATATGGATTAAAAGACGAGTGAGTGAGCTGCAAATGCCTGGTCTCCCTTGGTTTAATGTACAAGAAGGGATCGAAAGGTTTAGAAAGATTCCACTATGAGTGAGCTGGAAATGCCTGATCTCCTTTGGTTTAATGTACAGGAAGGGATCCAAAGATTGGAATGGTAGAGTGGATTAGTCACTTCAGACCTACTCATCGAGGCTGGGAGGGTGCAGAAGACACTCCCTTGAATAATGCCTTGTGAAACAGATTTGTGAGAGCAGCACCTGCATATATATATATATATATATATATATATATAGAGAGAGAGAGAGAGAGAGAGAGAGAGAGAGAGAGAGAGATTACTGCATTTCAGATTCTGAGGTACACATGAAGAACATGCAGGATTGTTGCATAGGTACATACATGGCAATGAGGTTCACTGACTCCATCCCCATCACCTATATCTGGCATTTCTCCCCATGTTATCCCTCCTCAAATCCCTATCTCCCGCTGTCCCTCCCCTAGTCCCCCCAACAGACCCCAGTGTGTGATGCTCCCCTCCCTGTGCCGATGTATTCTCATTGTTCAACACCCACCTATCAGTTAGAACATGCAGTCTTTGATTTTCTGATCTTGTGTCAGTTTGCTGAGAATGATGGTTTCCAGGTTCATCCATGTCCCTACAAAGGATACAAACTCAACGTTTTTGATGGCTGCATAGTACTCCATGGTGTATATGTGCCACATTTTCCTTGTCCAGTCTATCATCCATGGGCATTTGGGTTGGTTCCAGGTCTTTGCTGTTGTAAACAGTGCCGCTATGAAGATACGTGTGCATGTGTCTTTACAACAGAATGATTTATAATTCTTTGGACATATACCCAGTAATGGGATTCCTGAGTCAAATGGAATTTCTATTTCTAGGTCCTTGAGGAATCCCCACACTGTCTTCCACAATGGTTGAACTAATTTACACTCCCACCAACGGTGTAAAAGTGTTTCTATTTCTCCACATCCTCTCTAGCCTCTGTTGTCTGCAGATTTTTTAAGGATCACCATTCTAGCTGGCACAAGATGGTATCTCAATGTAGTTTTGATTTGCATTTCTCTAATGATCAGTGATGATGGGGATTTGTTCATATGTCTGTTGGCCTCATATATGTCTTCTTGAAAAGTGTCTATTCATATCTTTCACCTTTTGAATGGGTTTTTTTTTTTTTCTTGTAAATCTGTTTTAGTTCTGTATAGATTCTGGATATTAGCCCTTTGTCAGATGGGTAGATGGCAAAAATTTTTTCCCATTCTCTTGGTTGCTGGTACACTTTAATGATTATTTCTTTTGCTGTGCAGAAGCTCTACAGATTAATCAGATCCCATTTGAATATTTTGGCTTTTGTTGCGAATGCTTTTGGTGCTTTAGTCATGAAGTTCTTGGATATGCCTATGTCCTGAATGGTTTTGCCTAGGTTTTCTTGTAGGGTTTTTATGGTGTTAGGTCTTATCTTTAAGTTTTTAATCCATCTGGAGTTAATTTTAGTGTAAGGTGTCAGGAAGGGGTCCAGTTTCTGCTTTCTGCACATGGCTAGCCAGTTTTCCCAACACCATTTATTAAACAGGGAATCCTTTCCCCATTGCTTGCTTTTGTCATGTTTGTCAAAGACCAGATGCTTGTAGATGTGTCGCATTACCTCCGAGGCCTCTGCTCTGTTCCATTGGTCTGTATCTGTTGTGGTACCAGTAGTATACTGCTTTGATTACTGTAGCTTTGTAGTATAGTTTGAAGTCAGGTAGTGTGATGCCTCCTGCTTTGTTCTTTTTGCTTAGAATTGACTTGGCTATGTGGGTTCTCTTTTGGTTCCATATGAAGTTTAAGGTGGTTTTTTTCAGTTCTGTGAAGAGGGTCATTGGTAGCTTGATGGCGATAGCACTGAATCTAAATTACTGTGGGCAGTATGGCCATTTCATGATATTAATTCTTCCTAACCACGAGCATAGAATGTTTCTCCATCTGTTTGTGTTGTCTCTTATTTCCTTGAGCAGTGGTTTGTAGTTCTCCTTGAAGAGGTCCTTTACATCCTTTGTTAGTTGTATTCCTAGGTATTTTATTCTCTTTGTAGCAATTGTGAATGGCAGTTTGCTCATTATTTGGCTCTAAGTCTGTTATTGTTGTATAGGAATGCTTGTGATTTCTGCACATTGATTTTGTATCCTGAGACTTTGCTGAAGTTGCTTATCAGTTTCAGGAGATTTTGGGCTGAGACGATGGAGTCTTCTAAATATACAATTATGTCATCTGCAAATAGAAACAATTTGACTTCCTCCTTTCCTAACTGAATATCCTTTATTTCTTTTTCTTGCCTGATTGCTCTGGCTAGAACTTCCAATACTCTATTGAATAGGAGTGGTGAGAGAGGGCATCCTTGTCTAGTGCCAGATTTCAAAGGGAATGCCTCCAGTTTCTGGCCATTCAGCATGATATTGGCTGTGGGTTTGTAATCAATAGCTTTTATTACTTTGAGATAGGTTCCATCAATACCTAGTTTGTTGAGAGTTTTTAGCATAGGCTGTTGAAGTTTGTCAAAGGCTTTCTCTGCATCTATTGAGATAATCTTGTGGGTTTTGTCTTTGGTTCTGTTTATGTGGTGGATTACGTTTATAAACTTGCGTATGTTGAACCAGCCTTGCATCCCCAGGATGAAGCTTACTTGTTCATGATGGATAAGCTGTTTGATGTGCTGTTGCAATCAGTTTGCCAGTATTTTATCGAAGATTTCTGCATCTATGTTCATCATAAATACTGGCCTGAAGTTTTCTTTTCTTGTTGGGTCTCTGCCGGGTTTTGGTATCAGGATGATGTTGGTCTCATAAAATGATTTGGGAAGGATTCCTTCTTTTTAGATTGTTTCAATTAGTTTCAGAAGGAGTGGTACTAGCTCCTCTTTGTATGTCTGGTAGAATTCGGCTGTGAACTCATCTGGATCTGGGCTTTTTTTGGTTGGTAGGCTATTAATTGCTTCCTCAAATTCAGCCTTGTTATTGGTCTATTCAGGGTTTTGACTTCTTCCTGGTTTAGGCTTGGAAGGGTGCAATTGTCCAGGAATATTTCCATTTCTTCCAGGTTTACTGGTTTATGTGCATAGAGTTGTTTGTAGTAATCTCTGATGGTAGTCTGTATTTCTGTGGAATCAGTGGTGATATCCCCTTTATCATTTTTTATTGCATCTATTTGATTCTTCTATCTTTTATTAACTTGGCTAGTGGTCTATTTTGTTGATCTTTCAAAAAACCAGCTCCTGGATTTATTAGTTTTTTTTTTTTAAGGGCTTTTTGTGTCTCTATCCCTTTCAGTTCTGATCTGATCTTAGTTATTTCTTGTCTTCTACTAGATTTTGAGTTTTTTTTTTTATCTTGCTCCTCTAGCTCTTTCAATTTTGATGATAGGATGTCGATTTTAGATCTTTCCTTGCTTCTCATGTGGGCATTTATTGCTATAAATTTTCCTCTAGACACTGCTTTAAATGTGTCCCAGAGATTCTGGTATGTTGTGTCTTAGTTCTCGTTGGTTTCGAAGATCGTCTTTATTTCTGACTTCATTTCATTGTTTATTCAGTCAACATTCAAGAGTCAGTTATTCAGTTTCCATGAAGTTGTGCAGTTCTGAGTTAGTTTCTTAATCCTGAGTTCTAATTTGATTGCACTGTGGTCTGAGAGACTGTTTGTTATGATTTCCATTCTTTTGCATTTGCTGAGGAGTGATTTACTTATAATTATGTGGTCAATTTTAGAGTAGGTGTGATGTGGTGCTGAGAAGAATGTATATTCTGTGGATTTGGCATGGAGAGTTCTGTAAATGCCTATTAGGTTTGCTTGGTCCAGATCTGAGTTCAAATCCTTAATATCCTTGTTAATTTTTTGTCTCATTGATATGTCTAATATTGACAGTGGACTGTTAAAGTCTCCCACTATTATTGCATGGGAGTCTAAGTCTCTTTGTAGGTCATTAAGAATTTCCTTTATGTATCTGGGTGCTCCTGTATTGGGTGCATATATATTTAGGATCCTTAGCTCTTCTTTTTTCACTGATCACTTTACCATTATATAATGCCCTTCTTTGTCTCTTTTGATCTTTGTTAAAGTCTATTTTATCAGAGACTAGGATTGCAACTCCT
>PVKV010014251.1:0-58233 GCA_004027835.1 Alouatta palliata | reverse complement strand
TTATATACGTAATATATAATAATATATATGTACATGTTGTATATATTTATATGTATATATTATACATATTTATATGTATATATTTTATCTATATTATGTATATATTATATATATTTATATGTATACATGTATATGTATATATTTAATATTTTGTATGTCCATATTTATATATACACACACACACACACAAATACATATACGTGTCTTTTGAAGTAATTGAGGGCAGTATGTAAAACAGTAGTTCTCAGTCCTAGCTGTGCGGTAAAGTTGCTCAGGGGAGGTTTTTAAAAAACATTAAATCAGACGTGACCCTAACATGCAGCCTAAGCTGGGAACAGCAGGATGGTGGCCCTCAGAAGATGGGGCTCTAAGCTGCATCAATATTGTTGGTACATTGCATGACCTTGGGGTCAATAAGAAAAGCTAATTCTTACTCCTTAGCATTGGCCAAGTGCTATTCCAAGCCCTTTTCACATATTGACTGTTCTAAGAGCCTTCGAGGCAGGTACTAATATTGCCCTGTTTCTCCGATGAAGAAGCTGAGGATGAGGGAGCGTAAGTAACCTGCCTAAATCACACAGCCAGTACTTGACTGAGGAGGGATTTGAATCCAGGCAGTCTTGGGCTGGTGCTGTCTCCCTGCTACGACTGCTGCCTCCCTAAAGGATCTAAGTATCTGTTTCTAAGTAGTCCAAATATGAATTACTTTGCTCATCTATAAATTTAGGTAAGCTGAACTAGGCGATTTTCAAAGTTCGGTGGTTACATGGTCTCCGTTTTGAAGACAATGAAAATGAGCCCCAGAGAAATGAAGTGTTTTGCTGCCATGAGTAAGCCAATGAATCAGTGCCAGTTCTCCAACCTAGGCCTTCCAAGTCGTAGTGTAGAATTCTTTCCCAATCCACAGTAACGCAAGCTGGAGGAGGGGGCTGCCCCTAAAACGTCCCAGGGGAAATCAAATGACTTCGTGAGAAGAACTCAAGTCCTAGGTTTGAAATGGTGACACAAATCCGAAACCTGTGTTCCTCCCTGTATCTTTTGGGAGACAGTCTAAAGTGGTATCAGTGTAACCAAATTTCAAAATTTCAGTTCAGTACCTATTGTTTGCAGAACCCTGATATACTTGCTGTGAAAATAGAAGAAAAATGTATGGTCTTGTTTTCACTATAGCACACACACACACACACACACAGAGAGAGAGAGAGAGAGAGAGAGAGAACGTTAACCACAGAGGGGAAGACAGCCAACCACACACCTCTGTGTCAGGAATGGTGCTTCAGCCCAGTTCTTGGCCTCTCCCTTCCTAGCATCTCCCAACAGAAGGAGGAGTTGTTAGAGGTAATTGAAGAGTGACATTTATCAGAGGGTGTGATCACTGTGTTAAAAAGGTGCAAGCTTTGCCCAGTCAGCCTTTGCAGTCCATTCCCTGCAGTGGACCTGGGGTCCTCCTGCCTCTCTGTCTCTCCTTGCTTCAGTGCTCTGGCTACTCTGCAGGTCTCCACAACAAGCAGCCATCCAGAAGGTAATCAACGCTCTGGTTTAAATCCTGAGTCCAGAACTATGACTGTCAGGAGGCTGACTCCTTTGGAGCTCTAGAACCTGCAGATATGCACCCAAACCCCAAATTTCCAGACCTCCGCGTTGCAGAGCATCCTCCCAGCCATCTGTTCCATCCCACCCACATGTGAGTCATCAGGATGACTAATGTTACTCTGAGATAAGTAGCATGATCCTAAATGCACCCGTGATGCATCCACAGAGCAAGCATTGAAACAGAAATAACGCTTCAGGTTTTTCCCTGGAAGAAGTCATGTATCTCTTATTCACATCAGTGGATGCTAACTTCCAGGCAAGCTCAGACGTTCGACCTTAGATATTTCGACTAATAAAAAGGGTGGAAAGCAATCTCTTTTTCTGAGAAAAAAAGACTTGAAATGGGAAGAAGAAGAAAAAGGTGGAAGCAGAGAAGAAGGAGGATGATAAACAGATGAAGGCGAGAGAAAAGAAGAATTAAGAACTGGCTCTTGGTCATATACCACCTCTTTGGAAATAGCATTTTTATGAGTTAAATGCAAATGAATTAAAAAAACATGTGGATTAAATTCCCCTAAAAACACTCATGGGCTTAAAATTTTAAAGGAAAATAGGACCAGCGCCAAATGCATTGTAGTCTGGTCCAAGCCCAGAGGCAGGTGCTTTGACCTGTGCACACTACACACCTAGGTTCCCTTGTATGCAGTGGGCATTGGGAGCTGTGGGACCCTAAGGTGGCTCCCACACCTCACTGTCAGATGGCCACAATTCATGAGTTCTCTCACCACGGCCAAAGTGCAAGAAGGGGCAGATTTGGCTAGGATGGACTCTTGGCTCCCAGCATAGCTAAAAATCTGAAACCAATTTCTTGATCCCTTCCCTTGTGCTTATAAAAGACAGATTCTGAGCAAGGGAGGCATCAAACCCGGGCTCAGCAATCGATGCACTATCTTGATATAGTCTGAAGCCAGGCATCAGGGTCTCTGGTGTGCATATCTTAAAGCTGTGTAAGAGCCTACTCTCACACACGGGCATATAGATGACTTTTTTGTTGTTTTTTGAGACGAAGCGTTTCACTTTGTTGCCCAGGCTGGAGTACACTGGTGTGATTTCAGCTCATTACAGCCTCCTCCTTCTGGGTTCAAGTGATTCTTTTCCCTCAACCTCCTGAGCAGCTGGGATTACAGGCACATGCCACCATGCCTGGCTAATGTTTGTATTTTTAGTAGAGACAGGGTTTCACCATGTTGGCCAGGCTGGTCTCGAACTTCTGACCTCAAAGGATCTATCCACCTCAGCCTCCCAAAATGCTGGAATTATAGACATGAGCCACTGTGACCAACCTTGATGACTTTTGACATGCAATAGCCATCTCTTATCGAGCACTGTTTTGTGCCAGGCACTATGTTAAGGGTTCTATCCATATCAGCTACATTATCAGAGTGGTTCTCAAGTGAGAATTCTTAGGCTCAAGAGTTCAGTGACTTGTTGAAGCTCCCACACCTCATTCCTGATGGGAGGGAGGGGTACAGAATGCAGGAGCCAATGTGTCATGCTGTGATGTCATAGCGTTAGTATCCTTAATCACCTTGTTAGAATATTACTTCAAATGTAAGTTTGAACTGTACACAACAACCATCAGTAAACTCTAAATGGCTCATTTATAGGAAACAATCACAGGGAGTTGGCACCTTGTCATTTCTTAGAGAGCATGTCTAGCTGCACTCTTATCTGCTTTGTTTATTCAGGCTATGAGATACCATTTCAATACTAATCTGACAAAATCATAATTAGATATGCAAATGGGTTGGAGAAAAAATAGCATAACGCATTTTAGTACAAATGTAATTATTTTTCTATCTTCTCTCCCCAAAGCAGGTTAGATAATCAAAATTTATCTATGCCACAAGAAAAATTGCTCTTTCCTTTCTTCTGTGTTAGCTCTTGTTCTTATACATAGCATTGGCTCTTGTCATTTTGTGATAATTAATCTCTTAATTATCTCTTTCTTTCACTTGACTCTGAAGGCAGAGACCGTATCTGATGCACCTAGTGCCCTAGTTTTGGTTCAATGCCCTTAAGGCCCCTTGCACAAGGATGACTAATGTGTGGCACGCATGCCTGCTCTACCTTCCCACAGTCGTGGAAGACATTGCTAATCAATCACTGCACTGAACCTCTTGCTGGTCTTAGAATTTTGAAGATAAACCTGTGGGTAGACACCACCAACTCATCACAGAAAAAAATCTTTTCTACACCCCTGTCATATGCCTAAATATGAAGCCTCCCTTGGATAGGAAAGGCTCTGGAAACATAAGAACAATGGGAAAAACAACAGAGGGCCCCAAATCAACATCTGACCTCTGCTGAATGCTTGTTCAGAGAAGGACTCAAAAAAAAAAAAAAAAAAAGATATGGTCAAGTGGCCCCTATTGGGAAACCCTATCTTGCAGTTTTTTCATCTGGTACTACATGAGGAGATTCAAGTTTTCTTAAGTAGTAAATCCTGGAGATGTGAGATTAGGGGGAGTCAGAGACTATGGCAAAACTACTGTAAGTAAAACCCTGACTAAAACCATCATGCAGAGGTGGCTTGAAGGCTTCTTGGTTCTCTTTTTTTGTTTGTTTTTTGTTTTTTTTTTTTTAAGATGGGGTTTCACCATGATGGCCAGGCTGGTCTTGAACTCCTGACCTCAGGTGATCCACCCACCTCGGCCTCCCAAAGTGCTAGGATTACAGGCGTGAGCCACCACACCCAGCCGGCTTCTTGGTTCTCATAGTCTCTGGTGTCCAGTCATTTCAGAGGTTTGAATGGACCTCCATTATTTCTGTTGGTTTGACTGTATGAGTTAACCAAGTGCTCCTTTTGCTGAAACTGGTTTGAACCCTAACTAATTGATAATGCAGTTTTAAAACACAGAAAATTAAGAACATAATTATATAATGTCCTGGGCATTCACATTGCTTTAAAATTTTGCCTATCAGGCTTACAAGACCTGTCACCAGCAAAGCTCTGGGCTGCCTTCCCCTCACCACATCTGATCAGGGAGTTGGAGAACACCATGATTTGATGGCTTTGGAACTCCTGTGCCCTTTGCTTCCCTGCCCCTTTGCTTAATAATAACTTAGCCATGAGGTATTGGTTTTACCTCTGGGTTCTTAAATCAGAGATTTGTCCTCCTTGGATCTAAAGCAAAAGCACATTTTTGGTAAAAAGCAGCTTGTAGGGTTCTAGCTTCAGCCATGGGTACTTGCATGCCTTTGGAGATGTTTCTTTCCTTCTCTGTGTTTCTGTCAAATGAGAGGGTTGAAACGGTGACCTCTAAGGACTCATATGGTAGTGAGGTTGTTTGACTGAGTCTGCTCAGAGCTGGACAAGGTTGAGGTCTTAAGTTGACCTTGTTCCTCTGGCCTAGCACTTTTCCAGGCTGAAGGAGCTGGCCTCTCTATAATGGCAGGAGGGATTAGAAAACCACAAAATGTTTTCCCCTTGGTCTCCCGTGAGCCACAGCCTCCCCACATAGGCCTGTCACTTGTTTTGTCTCATAAAGATGAAACATATTCCTCTGTTCTGAGCACTATGGTCCCCACACCCTTTTTTTTTCACCCTTATTTTTAAGCTTAAACTCCTTCTAGAGTAATCTGTTCACAGCACCCACCTCCATGTCTTAGGGATGCTAAGTGACTTTTCCTTTTCTACAACCTACAATAAGCCACAAGGTGAATAAAGCCAAAGTTCAGGCCTAGACCTGGTGAGTAAAGTTCTTCTAGGATCTGGAAGCTAAAATCCAGGTTCCCACTAAAACCTGGGGACTAAGAGTTCAAGAAGGGTCATTTTGAGACCTCCTTCCCTCTTGGATTGGCCTCCTGCTCCAGTGAAAAAGAAAAAACCAAAGCTCAGGCTGATGAAATGGCTACAATCTGTGTGTGTGTGTGCATGTGTGTGTGTGTGTGTGTGTTTCTTTTAAATGGATTCCTCCCAAAGAGAAAGCTTGCTTGTATGGTTAGACACTCTTTTAAGAGCCACAAATTAGTCTCTGTCAGCCTAACCTGGGACTTCTCAAGTAATTCGTAGTGAGTAACCAATGGTTAATTGGTGAAAAGTCTTTTTAATTTGGTAGAATTAGGGATGTCAGAGCTGCTTCCATAATGTAATAGTATGGGAAGTCCATCACTGGAATGGGGAAATGAGAAACAGATGACAGAGAGCAGGGAGACCCCCCTTCATTCTTTGCACAAGATTCTTACAGGAGACTTCGTCACAACTTCATGGTTTACAAAGGCGTGAGTAGCTCACTTTAGAACGTGTGTCTCTGGAATCTCCACCTAGGGCTTTTCATTCTTAAGCCCTTACTTTCCTTATTGAAGACCCTCTCCCATATCCCAGCCATCTCTTCCTCATCCCTATTCTCCAGATATGCCAACACTTTCATTGCCATCTCCTGGACCTTTCCAAGACCACTTTAGAGTACATGTGTGTCCTACTTGGAGCCAAAGTATTAACTCCACAAATAGACTAACGTTTGGTTTCCAAAAGGATTTTTACTTTACTTCACAGAAGTCTTCTTTAAAGAATAAGTTCTTCCATGTTTAAGTAGAACTTTATTTCTGGAAAGCTGGATTGGGGATCAAAAGCTGCAAGCCAACGCTGTGCTCTGAAGAGCCACAGTTTTTTTTTTTTTTTTTTTTTTTTCTTTCTTTTTCTCCTTACAAGGAAGTGGAGATTACTAGCAACAGAAGGCCTAATACCAAGCAAAGGCACATGTATAGAGTGGGAAGAAAGGAAGCCAGGAATAGAGGGGGAGAGGCCAGAAAAGGCATGGACCTAGTGAGTAGAGTATCCAAGGATCCCAGGAAAGATCCCCCAAATTCTTTTCCTGAGACCAAGAGATTTGCCTTGGATCCAGTCCCTGCTTCCTGAGACCTGCCTTCAGCATCATCTCACTAGTGACAATAGTCCCCTTACTGAGTCAGTGGAGAGAAACACTGTGCCTTCATCCCCAAGTGCCTTGGTTGATTGCTTGTTTGTTTCAAGCATGAAGCCATTGGGTAAAATTTAGCACATCTGAACTTCCAGCAGTTTAGTGGCAAGGGAAAGGTCCCCTGTTTGGCTGATGATCAGAGAAAGCCACAGTGAATCAGCAGGGACACTCTTTGGAGCCGACCCAATGTGACTTTTCCCTGCAGCAGAAGGCAGGGTAAATAATGAGAGGAATGGACAAAGGGATATCCCACTAGTGCATGATGAAAAACAGCTAACTGACCAGAAACCATGGGCTAGAGGCTCTGAGATCAGCTTTGATATAAGTAAGGCCCAGCTTCATTATTCATGTGGCTTGGGATGGACTCTGCTGAGTCCCATTGAACTCATTCAATAATTTTTATACAAATCTCAGGACTAGGTTTGCACTGAATGTTCTCCTGCACGAGAAAAATAATACTGTATGCAGACACTTTAAGAATAGTTCAATACTGGGCTGGTACAGTGGCTTATGTCTGTGATCCCAGCACTTTAGGAGAAATGGTCCTCACATCCTTTTTTTCTTCCTCCTGTTTTTAAGCTTAAACTCCTTCTAATCTGTTCACAGCACCAGCCCCTATGTCTTAGGGATGCTAAGTGACTTTTCCTTTTCTATAGGCTCCAAGAAGTCACAAGGTGAATAAAGTCAAGGTTCAGGTCTAGAACTGGTTAGTAAAATTCTTCTAGGATCTGGAAGCTAAAGCCAGGCTCCCACTAAAATCTGGGGGCTGAGAGTTCAAGAAGGGTCATTTCGAGACCCCTTACATGTCTGAAATCCCAGCAGTTTAAGAGGCTGGTAGATTATTTGAGGTCAGGAGTTTGAGACCTGCCTGACCAACATGGTGAAACCCCATCTCTACTAAAGATACAAACATTAGCCTGGCATGGTGGTGCACACCTGTAATCCCACATACTAGGGAAGCTGAGGCAGGAGAATCACTTGCACCTAGGAGGCAGAGGTTGCAGTGAGCCGAGGTCTGGCCAGTGCACTCCAGCCTGGGGGACAAAACGAGACTGTCTCAAAAAAAAAAAAAAAGAAGAATTCAATACATTTGTAGATAGATCAAACAAGTGGAGATCATTTTCCATTGCCAAAAAGTTGAGTCCCTGAAAGTACCAAGCATGCATCCTAGGAAAAGAAAATGCTCATCTGTCTTTTTCTCTTCCACTCAGACAGAGTTCTAGGAGGTCCTTGAGATAACAGGGCAATTAATCTCCTTTCAATAACTAATAGGAGTTAGTGAAAGTAGCTCGGATCAGAGAATGGGAAGGAATTGAAACAGGCAGGATCCCAGTCTCTCCACCTCCATCAGATGGAACAGCTCAGCGTTTATCCACACTGCATATTGAACTTCTGCCTAAACTTTCAATTAAAGTGTTTCATTGATTAAAATATTTTAAAAAGAAAAATAATAGAGAAAACCACTGAACTTGGCTTCCAGAGTAAATTTTCTGAGGAAAAAAAAATTACTGTTGAGGGAGGGAACATAATGTTTCTAAGGCTTGTCCAGACATTGCACACACAGGCACACATACACACAAAATCCCATCAATAGAGAACATCAGCACTAAAAATAAAAATTAAAAAAAACAAAAATGAGGTCTCGCTATGTTATTTGGGCTGGTCTTGAACTTTTGGGCTTAAGCAATCCTCTTGCCTCTGTCTCTCAAAGTATTGGAATTACAGGTGTGAGCGACTCGCCCGGCCAGCATTACTTTTAGAGTCATACCATTCAATCATTTAACAGACCCTGAGGCAAGGTCAGTTGAGGTATTATTTATATCCTACCTCATTAATCCTCATCCCCAAATACTTGATGTATACTTGCTTTAACTATCAAACTCCCATAAGTAAAACTTTAATTTTTATTAAGCAAAACCTTAAGAATTTTAATTAAAATATAATATTTATTAATCAACATCTTATATTTAAGAAAAATAGAAGCTCACTTGGGGGCCTTGTTACATGTGCAGATTCTCTGGCCTGCCCCACTTCTCCGAAGATTCTGTTTTAAAAGGTCTGAGGTGGGGACTTAGAGCTTGCCATTATAAGAAGTTTCCTAGCTACAGACAATACTGCAAGACACACCGCTTAGGCTGGAGCCTCTTGAACTGGCAAGAGAATTGTGTATACATGATGATTCAGGAATCGCTCCCAGCAGAAACTATTAGAAAAGTGGAAGAAGCAGGACAGGGAAGGGGAGAAACATAAGCCAGGCTGTGACTTCAGGTACAGTCCCAGCTTCAGCGTGACCCTGCAGGGGAAGCCCTCAGCCTGCATTCCTACTGCAGCAAGGGATCTATCTGCACTTCCACACACTGTCCAGTCCGTCACTGCTCAAGGGCTGACCCACAGAGGATGGAAATCCCCAGGGACCACCAGGACTCTGCATTTTGCTGGTGAAGCAGTGTCACAACCTGACGGAGGTCCTAATGGAAGTTGAAGATGTATAGGTGTGAGCAATTAATCAGAGGGGATCTGGGTAGAACAGGCAGGTGGAAGAAGGGAATGTGGGCGGAGCTGGCAGCTGAGGTGCTATCACAATGGAAGTTGAAGATGTATAGGTGTGAGCAATTAATCAGAGGGGATCTGGGTAGAACAGGCAGGTGGAAGAAGGGAATGTGGGCGGAGCTGGCAGCTGAGGTGCTATCACAAACTGCAGGCTATCACGTGGGTTAGGCCTAGGAGGCCACAGTTTAACAGCACATTCAGTTTAAGAGGCTCCTTTTCTGAAAAATTAGTGCCAACAAACATGGAAAAACAAAAAAGCCCAATGAAATATTTATGCAAGCTTGGTTGGATGAGTAGATTAGAAAGGAATATCCAAGATCAAAATGTTACTGTACTCATGCGCTGGGAATTTCATGTAAAGTCAAAGGTTCCGCACATATGAGGCTGTGATCCTGAAAGAAGGTTTTTCTATTCCATTGGCATTACATCTTGTTGACACTCTTTGAAGGAAGCTTTATGAAATAAATTTCCCATCTCACTGCCTCTTTCCACTGTGGAGTGTTCAGCTGTTAACCTTGTCAACTTCATTCATCTCAGTCTTTCTCCTCTACGTCACTTTTATATTTCTACAATTCTGATGCTGACACCTATCTTTCTTGTGTCTGGTACTGAACCATAAACTTCTTGAGGGTAAAGATTATTTTTAATTATCAGTGCACTTCAGGGACTACAGCAATTGTCTTCACAAACTCTGAGCAGATAATAGAGGCTTGCAGGTTGACTAAATTATCCATAGTCCAAAGTTTTACTTTGATAGTTGGAAGTAAGCAAAGTTTTTTCTAGATTTCCATTCTATTGGATTCCTTAGTTTTATCAACCAAAGAATCCTTTAGATGATTAATCCTAATTCCTTAGGTAATTAATCACCCAAATATTTATTGAGCACCTATTCTGTACCCATCTTGACCCTGGGAAGGTCACAAAGTAGTGAAAAACACAGTCCAAGTGCCCTAGGTGCTTAAATGTTTTCAAGAGAAACAATTTTTAACAGATTTGAATAAAAAAGAGGATACTATAACAATATAATCAAGTGCCACTAAAACTCAAATGGCAGTAAATAGATCAGAGTTCATTGCAAAGTACACACCATAAAAGCACAGGAGTTCTAACAGGTTTCATACTCATGTTGGCACTCATCAGTTGGTAGTGGTTGCATACAGAATCATCTCAGAAAAATCTTAGTTTCAATGTGAGCTGAGTCAGCATCTAGACTGATTAGCAATGTCTACCAGGGAAAGAAATGATGACTGGTAGCAGGCATGTAGCAAATTGAACGTTCCTGTAGACATGCTGCCGTCTATAATCGAGAATGGTTTCCTAGGCAAGAACTCTTGGAACGCAGCAACCAAAGGCAAATCTAATGCCATTTATTTCAAAGGATTAAATTTTCCAGTGACAAGCTGCCTTTTCCCAGAATACCAACATTCAGTTCACTAATGGAGCCCAGTCTCAATGGAAGCCAAGTTAATGCCAGTGCTTGCTTCTTCCCCTTTCCAGACCTGTTTGTTAAATCAGATCTGCCCCTGGAGTGCTCATATGTCTAAATTCACCTTGGAAAGAGAGCCTGCCAAAAAAAGAAAAAGAGAGGGGAAACTAGACTAAGTGCAATGTCAGTAAAGAAATGCAGGCAGAGAAATGCTGCCATTCAGCAGTGATACCCTAATGCTGTTTGGATATCATTTGGTAAAGGAGTTTGTAGGAAATGACTCATACCATTCCCAGGCTTGGCAATCTTTAGGTTATGTAGACCCTGGGGAGGTCAGGTAAGAATAGCGAAGTGTGTAGAAGAAAGAACCGTGAAACTGACATACATAAGAATTGCGCTGTAGTGTCAGGTCTGGCACTTCCTCCACCAAAAGTCGCACTTGAGTCTCAGCTGCCTCATTTAAAATGCAGATTCAGCATTTTTGACCTCTATGGAAGATAAAGTATCTGTTGTTTAGGGCTAGCATCCACTACTCCTCTTTCTTGCTAAGAGTGCCCTGACTATATTTTGGGTCACCATCTTACCTCCTTCTTAGATGTGTAATTTGATTGAGATTGACCTTCACTTCTAGTACCTAAGCCACCTATGAATGGCATAAGCCCATTTTTCCAGTAAATTATTAAAAGTTGGGTACAAACAGGTGTGCTGGCAAATGTTTAACAACTGGTTCTGTAAATAATAAGAGCCTTATTTGCAGCAATTGCCAATTTCTGTGGCCAAAATACTCCCACTATGGCTGATGTTAAACTACCAATATGACATCCTTGAACTTGATACTGGGAAGAAATCCACACAATCAACTTAAGGGACCAGCACACCACTGGCACAGTCCAGTAGAAGTAAACCTCAGGCCGTATAAAAGAAGGCATTAATGTCTGCTTGGCTTGGTCTTATGAAGATGTGGTGCTTGGAACTAGTACAGCTGTTTGCTACAAAGAGAGGAACTTGTAGACCCAGGGCCACCCAAAAGTAAGATGAATCTGAACCTGAGACTTGGATCATCTCAGACTGAAGCCATTTCCACATACAAATGTACATGTTTGCCAGAGCTATTTTAAATCAGGTTTTATGTCACTTCCAACCAAATATAAACCAATCATACACTACATATATCATAAAATGATTATAAGAATAAAACGAGATAAGCTATGCAACGCTTTTTAAATTTAAGAACTTTCCCTTCTGATTGGTGTTTGCTAAGCATCATACTGGTCTCCCCAAGGAACTCCTAAAACAAAGTTCTTCAATAGGTCATAATTGTCCAGGAGTGAGGAGAGCACAGATTTTCTTTCCTGCTATTATACTGGCAGAGATGATAAGAGAGAAGAACTTCTCTTAGGAATATAACAGTCCAGGGACTTTAAAACAAGGGTTGAATCTGTCAAAGGAGAGAGATTTTTTGGATGCCACATTTTAGGCGTTTGCCTGGGGTCTTTATTACCACTTAGAAATGCCAGAAACAGCTAAAACTGAACCATTCCATAATACTGCTGGCTATAGAAGCCCAAGTGACAGCAGGACAATCACTTGCCAAGAAAGAGAAGGTTATGTTACAGCCAAGAGTCTGTGCCTCTCAGAAGAGGTGATAAAAGACAGGGTATGGAGGAGGCATTCCTTCCTGTCTACACAAAAAGGTGCTAAGAAGCCAAATCTGGAATCTCAAAGGCTCCATTAGAGGAGTTTCACAGCCACACAAGAAAAGCTGAGCAAGTAAGTCTCTGACCAGTAGCAACAGTTCCCATGAGCCCTTGCTTTCCCTATAACATGCAGGGATCAATGGTTCTCCAGTCACCTTCCATGGCCAAGGACTTTACAATTTAAATATTGGGTTTATTTGATTGCAGAAAGAACCTAAAAAGTAGTCAGTGGAGCTACAGGCTTTTCATGATAGACAAGAAAAGTGAGGGAACTGGCTTGAACACAGGACTCTTGACTTGATGGAGGCTACAACCGAGATGTCCTGACTTCAGATTTAGTGTCTTTACCTCCTTCATAGTTCCTAATCAATTAGCCTTATACAGGGATCTTGTCATTCAGGTTTTTATTATCGAAGTGCATGTGGTTACAAAGTTTCATAGGGAACCCCATAAACATCAAAATCTCAAAATATTCCAGAGTAATGTTCTACCAGCTTTCAAGTTCAGCCTCCACTCATTTGTCCCATAATGCTAGCAACCATCCCCTCCTATCAGTTACAAACCATTTGGAGGAAGTCTTCCACTAAAATGCAAAATACAAAGCAAGCTCCATGCAAAGTTAATTCACAGACTAGTAAAAGATTCCACAAAGTTGATGAAAAGGATGGTGGAGGCCACTGCGAGGGAACACATACAAAACCACCAATAAATATAGCAAATGAATGTGTTTGACGGTTTGAACACAACAATGAGAGAAGAAAAAATTCTTCTCTCATTCTTTCTTCACAATGTCAGGAAAAGTGTTTTCATTAGTGATTTGAATATCAAAGAGTTAATAGAGGTCTTTGGGGAAACTGATGAAGTTTTCAAATGTTTTCACTCCAAAAAAATCACTTGTCTTTTATTTTTAATTGACACATAATAATTGTACACATTTCTAGGGTACTATGGGATAATTTGACACATGTAATAATCAAGTCAGGGTAATTAACATGACTTTTTAAAATTTCAATAAAAATCAGTGGTTAAGTAAGGGATACTGAAAAATATGCCAAAAATCTCATCCTTTGATTCGTTCTTTGTTAATTCTCAGTTAACAAATTGCTGTGTTTATAGTCTATATTTTGCTAAATGTAAGGTAAAATAATTATTAATTTCATTTTTATCACTGTGCAGACCCAGTGAGATTATTTTACTTTATTTGCTCTTATAAAATTTTGGTCCTTGATTTTAAGTGGATTTATTCTCAAAAGTCTTTTTCTTCTATCACTTATCCTTATATAATAGGGATGTCCTCTACACAGAAGGGACCTATTAAGTGTTTATTGAATGGTTGGTTGGATGCATAGAAATGGCTTCTCTACCTTCAAGCAGGACCATAGTTAGACAAGCCTTGATCAACACACAATTGCAACATGGTTCTTAAAGATGTTTCTGGAAAGGAATGGCTTAGCACCCATGAATCTTTCAGTCAGACAGAAGAAATTAGTAGCATTCTATTAAATATAACCAGCAGATCTCCTGTTTTACCTCAAGGTGTAAATACATGTGAAACCTTTACTTAGTGCCAAAAGCATTTACTTCGGCCTTGCACTGTGAAAGCATTTAATACCATAGCTTTCCTCTCAGGAGCTTATAGACTAACTAAGGGATTAGTTGTAGAATAGTTGCAGTTTGATGTATAATCATATAAAACCAAAGTCTAGTGCATATAACATGGATGCTGAAAACTTAAAAGTACTGCAGAGAAGAGGAAAATAGAGCCACTCAGTAGGTTATCATTCAGTGGGATAATGATGAACAGAAAAGATAAGGGGTATCCCCAAGTAGGAGAGAAGCAGCATTATAAATGGCAAAGGAACAGCTGGGTACGGGGGCTTAGGAGAGCTGCATTAAAGAATAGGAGGGAGTTGGATGACAGTGAGAAAATCCCATTTCTGTTGGAAGCCCATCAATGGGTGACATTTCAGCAGCTTCTTTCACTGATCCCTCAAGAGACTGTGCATATGCATGGGTGTATGCAACAGTACACAGCACTAGTCCAAAACCTCTTTCCTGTCAGTTTAAGTTGGTGTCTCTTGTGGGCAGGAAACCTGCTCTACCCATGCATGAGGGCTTACACTTACGGATTTCCAAATCCTGTTTCTCTATACTCAAAGAGATTATCCATTTGAGGGTTATATCAATTATCTGTTGCCACAATACTGCTGCAAAATTAAGAATCATAAAATCGTAAAACCACTATGGGTACCATAATATAGTTTTATGCTGCTAACAAGACCGTAGAGTTCAATTATTCAGGTTGGACTTGGCTGATCTTGGCTGGGCTGGCTCACACGTCTGGGGATAGGGGGCTGTTGATCCATCTAGAAAGGTCTCAGCTGAAATGAATGTGGTGACTCTGCTCTATTCCACGTGTCTCTCATCATTCATCAGGCTAGCCTGGGCATGTTCATGTGGCAACGGTAGAAGGTAAGCGTTAACAAGTCCAATTCAAGCCTGTGTGTGCTTCACATTTGCTAACATTGGCACAGCAAGTCAACAGCAGAGGCCAGAGTCAGAGATACAGTGCATGACAAAGTTTCATGGCAAATGGTGGGGATGAAGAACTGAGCCTCTTTATGTAATCCATCTGTGGTAAAAATCATAACAGCTTGTAATTAACAGGAAAAGGATCAGTAGGTACAGTCACGTGATCCATTAGACACCCTTCCCTAAAGCTCTCTTCAAGCCCTGAACACCAATAAGAGGAGTGAGGGAAGTGCTTATGTGATTTTTTTAAGTGAGCTAGCTGAGCAGCCAGCATTTTCCCAAGGCTGCCCTGTTCTATTCAGAATAAAGACACAAGCAATAGGCCATGCTTGGATGCCTCAGACCATCTGCCAACAAAAACAGAAAAAAAAAATTAATTATGAATGGTGTCTTCCCATGCTAATCATTTATTGTAAAGGATTTCTCCAGCTTGTTTATAATAGCTGTTGCCTAAGGGTGCATGCTGTATAAATTGTCTGATTACAGGATACAGAGTGCTTCTTAATAGGCCTCAGCTGATTAGGAGAAGGGAAAGAAATTAAAGAGGCGATTTCCCTTTAGGTATGCAAATACCTCCCAGAACAAAAGACAAAGATATGATAGACCATGATGAAACACACCCTCTTTTCTTTTTACCTTAAATTATGTACCAGGCAAGGAGCAAGCTTCATTGCATGTGTCAGCTGAGATGTGAATGGTCTAGTAATTGAAACAATACCAATGCCAGAAATGCATGTTAGATGCCGAGCTAAACTAGCTCCCTGGGCAGCCCTGCAGCAAATAGTAGTGCAGTGCTTGGATCTCTCGGAATAAGAGGTCAATTCTAACCTTTGGGTAATTTGACTCTGGCTCATTGAACTAAATTTGTTTGGATCACCTTGGCCTTCTCATTTTTGAAGCCAGAATTTACATGTCAACATCTGGCAGGAAGGGCAATTAGAAGGCAGACTGAGTATGTTTGAAAAACAGTGAAAAACATAGAAGTGCACAGTTAGAGTCATTTCTTCTTCTCACTTCTCAGGCACACAGAGATTTGCATATACACGTACATCTTACAGAGACTTGCAGCACACACTTGCACATACACACACATGTATACATCCAGGACCCTCTCTTCCCACAAAGCTTTTTCCTCTTAAGATGTTCATTAGTGCTTTGAAGGGGTATATTCAACATGGTATTTTATTGTGATTTACTTTTTCAAGGAGCAGGGGTTTTAGTGGTCTCTCCCACCAGTTATATGAACTAAAATACAGAGGTGCATAGAGATGTTGAGGGTAGTGCCAACATCAGGATTCTACTTATTTGGAAGTAAACATGCTGTGTCCCAGATGTCAGGCACTTTCAAGCATGAATTATTGATGGATGAAGGCAGATTAAACCCTTGCAACCTATGTGGGTGAGTCTTCCTTATTTCAGAGGTTAGTAAATCTCATGTGCATCTTGTCAGCACTTTATCAGAGCTGAATTTATTTTCTATCTTTGCATAGAAAATCACCCCAAAACTTAGTGACTTAAAATGACATTTATTATCTCACAGTGCTCATGAATTAGAAATCTGGGCACAATTTAGCTGGACCCTCTGTGTCAAGGTATCTCATGAGCTCGCAATCTAGGTATTGGCCAAGGTTTCAGTCTCATCTGAAAGCTTGATAGGGGAAGGATCTGCTTCCAACCCCACTTACTTGACTGTTGTTGGCAAGATTCAGTTCCTGTGGGCTGTTGATCGAAGACCACCTTACTTCCTTGCCAGGTCGCCCTCTCCTTTGGAGCAAGCACACAATAAGAGCCAGAGAAGGGATGCCAGCAAAATAGAAATGATAATCTTTATAACTAACGCTCAGGAGTGGCATCACATCACATCTGCTGTATTCTACTTATCAGAAGTCACTAAATCCAGTCCCCACTCAATGAAGGGAATTACACAATGCACGAACACCAGGAGATGGGGATTTCTGGGAGCAATGTTAGAAGGCTGCATGTCACAAGATCCCTTTGGCATTATTTACCACAAAAAATCTCGGGAGGACTGAAAGCTAACTAATTACTATTTCTCAGAGACCCTGAGTTCCAGAAGTAAAATTGCCTCCTTGCTTATGCCTTTAGTTTATATTTAATAAAACTATGATAGCAAAATTTGCTCTGACCCTTCTCCAGAATTGAATGTCCATCTAGACAAATTAAGGACCCCATGAGTGTTTGACCTGCCCACTTGAATTCAATTACATGTTACTGAACACCTATGGTGTGTCAGGCACCTTCCTAAGTGGGAATGTAATATTAATCCAAATACATACAGTCTATTTCCAAAAGGAGTTTCAAGTTGGCATGGGCAAAGAATACATGTCATAATGGGCTGTTTATATAGATGATGGTAAAGTAAAGGTGGCATGAGGTTATATTAGAAAGAACGTGTTACTTAAAAATGTATGACTGATGGACATTGTAATTCAGATTCTTTACCATATTGTGGTCATGTAGTCTTGTTCCTATCAGGTGGTTTTTGTTTGTTTGTTTGTTTTTGAGTTGTAGTCTCACTCAGTCATGCAGGCTGGAGTGCAATAGTGTGATCTCAGCTCACTGCAACCTCCGCCTCCTGGGTTCAAGCAATTCTCCTGACTCAGCCTCCTGAGTAGCTGGGATTACAGGTACATGCCACAATGCCGAGAAAATTTTTGTATTATTAGTAGAGATGGGGTTTCACCAGGTCAGACAGGCTGTTCTCGAACTCTTGACCTCAAATGATCCACCTACCTCAGCCTCCCAAAGTACTGGAATTACAGGCATGAGCCACCATGCCCAGCCTCTATCAGTTTATATTGCTCCCTTTTCTCACCAAGACTCTCAAAAAACAAAAATAAAAAAAATATTCTCTGAGAACTCTCACCATTCTCACCAGCTTCACCCCTAATACTGGCTCAATTTGTTGGCCTTTGCAATTGTGGTTCTCTCTGCCCACTCTATAAATGATTAATTTGCCATCTCATTTGCTCAAAAGAAATCTTTCAACTCCTGTCTATCTAAACTAGTCACTTATTCCCAATCATTCACTTATTATCTCTCTCATTTTTTTATAGCCTCTATGAAAAGTTAGTGAATTATTCACATGTTTATTATTGTTACTTTCTTTTCTAGACAGTAAGTGTCATTAGAAAAGAAAAAAAAACTGATCTGTTTTGTTCAGCATTATATTCAGTACCAAGAACAGTATACATAGTAGATGCAGTCTTAATATTTGGTAAATAATGAATAAATGAATGAATGAATTCCACATAATGGGGCTCGAGAAAATGCAGATCCAAAGAGGGTTTTTCATCACCCAGTGCTTCAATTTCTCAGTATGTAAACTGAAAATGCATTCTCCCAAGACCTTCTTTTGCAAAGGAAAAATTAAGGATGTCTAAGAAGTATTTTAGCTGTGATGTGTAAAAGCAGTGTTTAACAATTATTTTTCATGTGTAGTTTCTTGGGTCAAAATTGTTTAAACCAAATCAAGTGCAACAAAAGACGATTAGACTATTAATAAGACTATTAGAGACTGTTAGAGAACCAACAGGGAGACAATTTTATCACAGAATCACTTTGGGGTCAGCATGCCTCAATTCCAGTCATGATTTTATCATAGACTATGAGACCAAAGGTCAATCACTTTCAAGCCTCTCTGTCTTTGAGCTAAAATAAATGATTTGAGTCAGCTAATTTAACAATGCCAACTACATTTTTCAAAAAAAAAAAAGTCATGGGGTCTGTATTATATAAATTGTAAATATTTTTATAATTATTATATAAATTATAAATTTATATTAGATATAAATGTATATCATATATGCTTATATATAAATTTTCATAAATATATATTTATATTATATATAAATTATAAATTATAAATAAAGTCATGGGGTCTATACCATTCTTATGCTGCTGATAGAGTCATACCCAAGACTGGGTAATTTATAAAGGAAAGAGGTTTAATTGACTCACAGCTTTATAGGGCTGGGGAGACTTCACAATCATGGTGGAAGGCAAAGGAGGAGCAAAGTCACGTCTTGCTTGGTGGGAGACAAGAGAGCATATGCAGTGGAATTCCCCTTGATAAAACCATCAGATCTTGCAAAGGAAAAACCTGCCCCCATGACTCAGTTACCTCCCACTGGATCCCTCCCATAACACATGGGGATTATTACAATCCAAGGTGAGATCTGAGTGGGAACACAGAGCCAAACCACATAAGGATCTAAATAAGATTCTTATAGGTCTCTTCTGAATCTAAAAGGAAATCTATGAGAGGCTTTTGAATGCAACCTATAAGAATCCTTGGTGCATTCTAACAGTCTATAGACTCCATAGTATAGATTGGAACTGGGATTGCTCAGAGAACAGAAGATGGATAATCAGCATATCTGAAAGGCAGCTTCCAACTCTGTATTCAAAATGCAAACCCTCAGTTGGTAGATAGATGGATAGATATGCATGCAATAAAACAAGTATTGAAAAATGTTAATATTAGAATCTAAGTGTTAGGTATATGGTTTATTTTACAATTATTTTCAACTTTGCTACATGTTTGGAAATTTTCATATTAAAATATTAGAAAAAATTAGTTTAACATCAAAATGTAAGGGCTCAAATCCTTGCTAAGCACATTTAGGTATTTTGGGCTGTATAGGGACTTTTCCTCAGGACCACACTATGTCATCCGATTTGGTAGAGTGTCACTTCAGATGTTGGTTCATCTAAACCAATGTCTAGAAACTTCTAAGATTGACAATTGAGTGAGAGATATTCCAGAAAAATGTCAAAATGTAGTGCAAAGAACACAGTAAGCGCTGGTGACCACATGCTTACTCATTCAAGACCTTATCTGACCCCATGAGAGAAGCAGGTGGGCAAAATGTGACCATCTTATAGGCAAGAGGATGAAAGCTCCAGGAAATGCAGTGACTTCCCCAGGGTCACATAAGTACATGGAAGAGTCAGGATTTGAACTGGGGTCCTCAAACTCAAACTCTTGCATCTTTGTTCTAATAACAATAGCTTAGACTTTAATGAGCTTTTAGTATGTTCCAAGTTCTATTGTAAAGGCTTTTCAGGTTCTAACTCGCAATTTTTTCTCACAGCTCCATGAAGTAGGAACTCCTTTTATTATCCTCCTTTTATAGAAGAAAATGGAGGCTCAGAGATGTTAGTTAGCTTGTCCAAGGTCACATAGCTAGGAGAGGGTAGAGCTAGGATTTAAACCTCATAATGATCCCAAGGTATTTCAGTGCTACAAAAAGGTATCCATTGATCATTATCAATGATTATTTAAAGTTTAATAAAGCTGTTTTTAACAAAATAACCCTGCATGGATTCCACAAGCTAGCTAAGAATGATGTCTAGACACAGTATTTTTTGTTATAATATTTTAAATTCTGTGTTTAAAACAACAAATTAGTAATATACTTTTCTTATGGGACAACTTTTATATTTCTTATGTGTTTTTTGTTTTTAGTTATTTCAAAGTTAATGAACTTATAATAAAAAGTATTTTATTGTTTTTTAAAGCCAAATAAAACCATTTTTTATTCTTGAATGGGTCCTTCATGCCAGATTGGAATGGAATAATGGCAATGTTTCTTTATGCCCAATACATATGTGAATGTAAAGCATGCTTGTAGCCAATACCAACTTCCTAAACTAAGACTTGCACCTACTTCTCTATCTCTGTACACAGAGACCCAGAGACTTTCTCTAAGAGCCTCTTCTGGATATCTTGCTGATAAACTTGAGCATATTTGCCATCTGACTTATAAGTAGTAAGAAGTTCAAGTGTGAGAAAGAGAGGGAGGCCTGACTGTATTAATCAGAGCCTGAGAGATGAAGGAACCTTGTGGCGAATGCTGTACTTGCCTTGCCTGGTCTTCTGGACCTATATCGTTTCCTGGCACATCTGTGCAACTTTCAGCCATCAGCATCTCTCTTCGTTTATCTAAGGGCTTTCTCTGGCAGTGGCAGAGCCACTCTGCCTGTGTGTGCAACAGGACAAAAGAGTCGAGTGTGGACATCACATGGGAGCAGGCCTCAGCCAATGCCTGAATGTGGGTGCACAAAGAGATGAAACTCCAGTTACCCAGGGAGGCAGCCTGCTTAATGTTGTCTGGTTTTTGGTTTTTTCTCTCTCCCTGTCTCACTTCCCGTGATGGTAAATTTTATGTGTCAACTTGGCTGGACTACGGTGCTCAGATATTTGGTCTAACATTATTCTGGATGGTTTTTATGAGGGGTGAGTAAGGGTTGAGATTTACATATAAATCATGGACCTCAAGTAAAGCAGATTGTTCTCCAGAATATGGATGGGCCTCATTCAATCTGCTGAAGGCCTGAACAGAACAAAAGGCTGACGTCCCCCAAGCAAGAGGGAATTGTCCAGTAGACTGACTTTGGACCTCACCCGTAACAATGGCTCTTAACTGTCCTTGGACTCGACCTTCAACTCTTTCCTGAGTCTCATCAGGTTTCGGACTCACCAAGTGAAACCTGATGAGACTAAAATCATGTGAACCAATTACCTGAACTTGAATCCTGGACTCAAGGTCTATTTCTGGGATGACCTAAATAAAAAATCCTGAGCATTTCATGGAGAAAAGGTGTGTGATTCTGGGCAAATTCATGCAAAATCAAAAAGGTGATAATTGAGCACTTACAATGTGCTTATCACGTATTGCCCTGCCTTATGTATAGTATATCAATTAATGCTCACTAGGCAACAGGTACCATTGCTACCCTTATTTCACAGATGAGAAAAGTAAAATTCAACTAATTTAATATCTGATTGAACTTAAAAGCTCTAAAGTTTACATTCTGAATTGCTTTTTGTTACTGCCCATCATTTGTTTTCTGGTCAAGAGAACAAAAAATGATCATTCCTCACTGCACAAGCTCATGTTTTTTCTGAACACAAATGCTGTGAAGGGGTGGTCAGGTACAACTGAGCTGGAAGATTGTGTCCACACCAGGGTCAACTTTTCCTACAATATGTTAATTCATCTGCTGCTGGGGGCAAAAATTCCCATTTTCAAGAAAAGTGTGCCTCTAAAAGAAAAAAAAAAGGAAGGGAAGGACAAAAGAGGGGAGCAGGCTGAATGCACAAAAAAGAGCTTCAGGAGCCTTCTTGGAAAGCAAACAACTTTTGCAAAGCAACATTTTGATGAGTTAAGTGCAAATGAATCAGGAATAATGAGAAACACATGGGCTAAATTTTCCTTAAAATATACGAGTTTAAAAATTAAGAGGAAAAAGTGCTTGGGGAAAATGTGTTTTAAGTTTAGCCAAACTGAAAACATTCACAAAATGGATCAAGATATTTGTTGAGCCCACAAAATGACTAGGTTGGTCCATCTTGGGCAGATAGAGTGATAAAGAGACATATAAACAGTGGAGAGAGACATGCTAGGCTGGCCAGGACAGAGCTTTACGACAGAACTGTTCCAGGCCCCACAAAAGCTGTAAGTTGGGGATTAGAGCGATATTGCTTTTCTTTCATTTATTTCTCCAAGTAACACGAAGTGCTGCACTCTGAATGTAATACTAATGAATAAATAATACAGTTGTTTGAAAAGCTGTTTTTTGAGAACAAGAAATATATTTAGTTTTTTTTTTTTTAAAGGTCTTCAAAATCTGTGTTAATAAGAGAGTCAAGAAAGGTGGAAGATGTGCTGGGATTTCCGGAGGCTGCCACATGTGAGACGAAGAGACTCAACTCAGCTTGCCAGCTTCTGGGTGGCAGAAATGACAGGTGTCAGCATGGAAGGAACGCAGGGGCCAAAACTCCCCATTGCTAGCTGAAGCAGCAACCCAGCCAGAGTGTTCCCAGGGAGGCAGAGCAGGGCCTTCTGTGACGACCCAGACCAGAGGTGCTAATCCTCTTCCTAAGCGCCAGGATTCCCGGCGCCTCCCCTCTCCATGTCAATGGGAAGCCGTGACATTATCAATCACTTTCACATTCACACTCTCAGAAACAATGACCAAAGTTTCACTTTTGTTTTGAACCAGTATAATTTTAAGATAAGAGGTAAGAAACAGGATTGAGGAAATATTTACTTGTTTTCAAAGAAATGACACTGGGTCAGGTGGCATGGCTCACGCCCGTAATCCCAACACTTTGGGAGGCCAAGGTGGGCAGATCCCTTGAACAAGGAGTTTGAGACCAGCCTGGGCAACATAACGAGACCCCATGTCTACAAAAAACACAAAACTTAGCTGGGCATGGTGGTATGCGTCTGTAGTCCCAGCTACTCAGGAGGCTGAGCAGGGAGGATCCCTTGAACCCAGGAGGTTGAAAGTGAACCATGATCACGCCACTGCACTCCAGCCTGGACAACAGAGTGAGTCCCTGTCTCAGAAAAAGAAAAAAACAAACAACAACAACAAAAAGAAACAACACTGATGTCTGGTGTTTCCTTCAATAGCACCATTCAGAGAACTTTACGAGGTCCAGACTATCACGAGTGGTTCTGGGTCTAGAGGCACAAATGAGGCAGATGCTATGGGCCAGCAGGAGCAGTGACACTCGGCCTTGAGAACTGGCTTTGTGCTCCCCGAGAATGAGCCTGGGATACTCACTGCTCTTTTCCCCAAACAAGGCTCATAATGACCACCTGGATTTTCACCTCCTTCCACTGCTGCTCTTCCAAACAGTGACCTGCTGGGAGATCAGATTCCTTCACGGCCAGTGTTGACTCCACCCTACTTCTAGAAAGAGCCAACTGGAATCCAAGCATCTGGAACCAGGAATAGATAGCACTTTGGAGGCATATAGAGAATATTGGATTTTCTTGGTGTAAAGGTGGGCAAGACCTAGGTTTGGGTAGACAGAACAAATGAAAAGCAAATTTCTGAAAAGAGATTCCTTAGAGCAACATGAATACAAATTTTTGACTCTTCTGCTGGCTGTTGTGCTTTACCAAATCTAAACAAACTTACTGTTGTGGATGTAGGGCCTTATGGAATCAGAAGAATATTGAGTTTTTGGCCCAACTTGGATCAATGCTTTTTAACATCTCCATCTTCTTTAGAAAGTAAAATGCCTGATTGTCAGTGACATAAGAGCCCAGAGGGGGAAATGTGACTCTACCCTCACATTCTCTCTGTCTTCAAGATAACCAAAGAAAATCAATGCAAACCTAAGGAAATGGGGAAGAAAATGGAAGGAGAAACTCTTGTGTGGAAAAGTAAAGAAAAATGATCTTTTTGAGACTTTGTTTGGAAAGAAAATAGCCTTGGTTTGAAAGGCAACCAGCTCCTTCTGTCACTCACCAAGCGGGCAAGTTAGCTTTTCCAAGCCTCCGTTTTCTCTTCCATAAATCAGGGGCTGATTTGTGGGGCATTGTAAAAATTAGAAGTGATACAGGTGATGCATCTGGTCATAGTAGATCACCAGTCATTGCAAGCCATTTGCTATCCTGCTCGGTGACTACCAGACAAAGCACATGAAGTTGATGTGCAGCTACACAGAAGAAGCGTGTTTTGGTTCCCACGGGTCTGCTGATGAGGAGAACCTCTGAATGTTCCGAGAATCTCCACGGAGCAGCGTGGGCCTCCTGAACAGCAACAGTTCTGTGGAGGTGGGGTGACGTTTTCTGAAGTGCCTTGATTGACACCTTCAGCCATAAAAATAAAGCAAAATAAAGTAATTTCTCTCTTATTAAGGAATACAGAGAACTCCCTTCCAGGTCGCCCACTTGAAATATGGAGAGGGTTGGGCTCTGAGGGAATGAAAGTTAGTCTCAAGATGCATTTTGGGAGTCACTCAAGACAGTGCCCTAGTCCTTCCTTGGGGGAGGAATGGCACTCTCACAGCTCACCAGCAGGGCATTAGGAAAACTGCATTCCTTGAAAGATGTTAACACTTAATTAGCAGAAGTGGTTCTACGATCAGGTTCATCTGAGAAGCACAGAAACATCGTCTAAGCACTAAACAGGTCTTCAGTAGAAATCATCCTGGTACGTTTTACATACTCTAGAGAACCAGAGAATCTGAGAGAGGGAGGTATAGCTTGGAACTTTTCCCTTTCTCCAGGCTCTCATGATCCAAAGGATACATCCTGGAGAGGGCTGGTGTAAGCTTTGCTGATCCATCAGCGAATCATGTCCCCTTCGTGGTTCTTGAATGGAAATGGTTTATTTAGTTATCTTTCGTTGTTGCTGGGTTTTGTCTTTTACACCTCTGGTTCTCAAACTGGCTCACGTTTGAGTCATGTGAGCATCTTTTTAGGAAAAATGAAAACAATTTAAATTCTGGAGCCCCATTTCAGACCTCTCTAAATAGCAGCCCACGAGTGTGGACTTTCAAAATCTTCCACCGGGAAGTTTGTGGCAGCCAACATGACACAGCTAACCAAGGCCTGACAATGAGAGCCACTCCCTCTCCTCTGTATCACTGACACCGTCTTCCATCTTCTTGTCATCACAGACTTCACAGCTGTTGTCATGAGTCTAATCTGAAAATGAAATTGGCACATGATGGCAACCAACCCAAAGGGAAGTTTGAAGCCTGCAGAAACAGAGATATTTTCTTTCCACTTTCCAAACCCAAGTAAGAACAATCATTGACTTTCCTTACAACCCATTAATTCTATATTTAGGAAACTAAAAGGAAAGGAGGGAAAAATCAACCACAACCTCACACACAATGGAAAAGACTGTAGAATCCCAGTGGCTACGTTGGCAAAACACAGCATGCGTGGCCTTCATTGGGGTGTTACTAGTCTCGTATATTAGATTTCTTTTTTTCTAAAGTAGGTGAGTTAATTTGTCTTGAACCAGCGTTCCTACAGACAGAATAGAGATCTGGTATCTTCATCACCACTAGAGGTAGTACAATCTGGACATGCCAAGTCCCGTGTATGCCTGCAAGCGGTTTTAAAAGGTTTTGGTTAGCTCCGCTTTTATTAGAATGAAAGCTTTTCACAAGTAAGAGGTTTTATGGGAGTTATTTTTAAAGTAATGTGTTTTTATTGGTTTCTGGTAAGATCAGTGAAATCACATGGCATTTTTAAAGAATTCTAAACCAAAAAAAGATGTTCAAACAACTTGCCTGAAACACAAAAGCCAGGAAAGTCACAATAAGATATTTAAACACAAGGAGGTTAATACCAAGATAAAAACAGTTCTGAAGAAGCAACAGAAAGGGGGAAAGAGTGCTCCAAGACAGGACAAAGATAAATTCAGCTTAGCATCCAAACTGTCATTCATTTATTGAGGTAGAAACACATCTCTTTGACTCTGTTGCCCCCCACAGATGCGAGGATCACAATTTGTTGTGTATAAAAATTAGGCTCACTAGATAAGGGAACATAGTCTCAGTTGCCAAGACCCCAAAAGAATAAAACAAACAAGATGCAAAAATCCAACTGAGTGCAGGAAAATCAGCAGAATTTCAGACGTGCAAGTCACAGAAGATCCAAGTTGGAATTCCACCTTCTTCAGTTCCTCCTCCTCTGTTTTGTCCTCATCTTCTTAATCTTAACTGCCTTTTTTTCTGATTATTCAGGTAATACATGCTCAGTCCAAAACACTCAGACATGTCTAATGCAGCCTGAGAAAAACAATCTCATTCTTTAGGTGAAAAATAAAAATAGCAAGTCCACAGCAAGTCAACTGGCAATTTAGGACCAGAAATCAGGTATTTTTTAGTAGTTCTTCATCATAGTTAATAGTCACAATGTGTACGTGTTTGCTGTATACACATACGCACATTTTTACTGTTAACTTATCTTCAACACCATTGCTATGGTTTGAATGTTAATGTTTCCCCCTAAATTCATATGTTGGAACCTAACCCAACGTGATAGTATTAAAAAGTAGGGCCTCTGGGGAGTGATTACGTCATGAGAGCTTCACCCTCATGAATGGGATTAGTGCTCTTAAAAAAAGAAGCTCCAAGCAGGCAACCAAAAGAATGGGAAAAAATTTTTGCAATCTACCCATCTGACAAAGGGCTAATATCCAGAATCTACAAAGAACTAAAACAGATTTACAAGAAAAAAAAAAAAAAAACCCATCCAAAAGCAGGAGAAGGATATGAACAGACACTTGACATATATGAAGCCAACAAACATATGAAAAAATGCTCATCATCACTGATTGTTAGAGAAATGCAAATCAAAACCACATTGATTCTAACCTCATGCCAGTTAGAATGGCGATCATTAAAATAGAACAGATGCTGGAGAGGATGTGGAAAATAGGAACACTTTTACACTGTTGGTGGGAGTGTAAACTAGTTCGACCATTGTGGAAGACAGTGTGGCGCTTCCACAAGGACCCAGAAGTAGATATTCCATTTGATCCAGCAATCCCATTACAGGGTATATACCCAAAGGATTATAAATCATTCCATTACAAGGACACATGCACACGTATGTTCATTGCAGCACTGTTTACAATAGCACAGACCTAGAACCAACCCAAATGCCCATCGATGATAGACTGGACAAGGAAAATGTGGCACATGTACACCATGGAATACTATGCAGCCATCAAAAATGATGAATTAGTGTCCTTTGTAGGGATATGGATGAATCTGGAAACCATCAGTCTCAGCAAACTGACACAAGAACAGAAAATCAAACACTGCATGTTCTCACTCATAGGCGGGTGTTGAACAATAAGAACACATGGACACAGGGAGGGGAGCATCATATATTGGGGTCTGTTGTTGGGGGCCAAGAAAGGGACAGAAGTGGGGGAGGTGGGGAGGTTGGGGAGGGATAACATGGGGAGAAATGCCAGATGTGGGTGACGGGGGGATGGAGGCAGCAAACCACATTGCCATGTGTGTACCTATGCAACAATCCTGCTTGATCTACACATGTACCCCAGAACCTAAAGTATAATAAATAAATAAAAAAAAGAAAAAACAGAAAAAAAAAGAGACTTCAGGGAGCCACCTTGTCTCTTCCTCCATGTGAGGACACAGCAACGAGGTATCATCTAAGGAGCAGAGAGCAAGTCCTCACCAGACACCAAATCTGCCAGTGTCCTGATCTTGGACGTCCCAGCCTCCAGCACTGTGAGAAATACATTTCTGTTGTTTATCAATTACCCGGTCTAAGGCATTTTGTTACAGCAGCCTGAATGGACCAAGCTACCCTTACAATGGGCAGGTGTGAGCACACATGCTGGCACACACATGCAACGTGACAGTAAGCTTCTTGAAAGAAAGGCAAAGTTAATGTCTTTCTAATATAGCACTGTGGACCAAGTTTCCAGCACTTACTAGCTGTGCAATAAACACATTGATGACTAAGTGAATAGATTTCTTCACAATGCTTTTTTTAATCAAACCATAGCTGTCTCATAACCCTTGATTCAATACAAGTGAGCAAACAAATAGCTCTATTAATGAGATATAACACCTGTAAAGCCTCAGAACTTTTCTACCTAAATATAGAAAGCAGTTGAAGAGTGAATTCCCACCTATCCTCTGCAAAGGGTACATTGAGGTAACAGTTTTCTAGAAAAAAAAAAAACCGTAATGAGCTCCTAGACACCTGGGTACAAGTCCTGTTTGGGCCATTGCAGTTGTGTGGTGTTAAGACGTCTGCCCCTCTCAGAGGTGACAGTGGTATTACTCACTGATTCCCCTTGAGTTGGTGTAAGGGTTAAGAAGAATGAAAGTCAGAAATGTTGCAAACATACAGACTTTATATTTCAGAGGAGAAACTTTCTTAGAGTGCTTCTTTGTCTACTTAGGTACCATGCGGTGACAGAAGATGTAAATGCTTCTCTACTGTAATATCCAGCAACACTTGTCATGTCAGCCTACATGCCAGATTATAGAGACAGAGAACAAAGTTTTTTGTAAAGGGTGGACCCACCTCACTACATAATGGTTATTTGCCTGGAGTCTGAACATTCTCCTTTTTTGAAGTGCACTCTTCAAGGAGACTGTCTCTCCTTATCTGCTCTGAAAAAGGATTCCCTCTGTTTCTTCTGAAGAACATCACTTAATCTTGAAATATCACACCTCCAAATTTAATTTTAACTATGAGATACAATATTACTCACAACTAAGAGATTTCCCCACCTTGGACACAAGTTGAGAAAAGGAAAAGTTGAGTTTCTGATCGCCATTGCTTTGGACATTCTTCAATGGATAAAAGATTAAGCAATTTTCAGTAAACTTGACCACCTACCAAGAGTACACTCCCTATACCTTCTCCTATTTCTTTTTTTTTTTTTTTTTTTTTTTTTGAGACAAAGTCTCACTCTGTTGCCCAGGCTAGAGTGCAATGGTGTGATCTTAGCTCACTGCAACCTCTGCCTCCTGGGTTTAGCGATTATAGTGGCTCAGCCTCTCCAGTAGCTGGGATTACAGGCATGTGCGAATCCCTGGCTAATCATGCCTAGCTAATTTTTGTATTTTTAGTAGAGACAGTGTTTTGCCACGTTGGCTAGGCCAATCTTGAACTCCTGACCTCAGGTGATCCACCAGATCTTGGCCTCCAAAAGTTCTGGGATTATAGACATGAGCCACTGTGCCCAGCCTCCCTTTTCTGGTGAGGGGCAGAGGAAATTTCCACCATTTTCTCCTCTTACTGGGTTGGCTTATAGGTAGCTATTAATGGTGTTTATCAAATATATCTGGCTCTCCAACTCTTCTGCACTCATAGGACTATTTCCTGGCCTCTTGTGTTTGAGTGAAATTATGTGGTTGCATGTAGAAATGATGTGTCACTCCCAGTATAAAAAATTTAATTGCTAAGGAAAATATCATTAGAGATCTGTTTTCTCTACTGTAATACCCAGCAACACTTGTCATGTCAGCCTACATGCCAGATTATAGAGACAGAGAACAAAGCCCCCAACTGACCCAACATGGACACATAGAAGACATTAATTTTTATGGTGCAAGCTGCTGAAACATTGAAGTTGTTACTGCAGCATAATCTACCCTGCCAAGACTAAGGAAAATGGGAAAAATAGAGAACATTTGTGTCAATACAGCTCTTGCCTATACCTATAGTAAACCACCCCAAAACCTAGTGATTTAAAACACCTGCCATTTTACTTGCTCGTGATTCTGTGGGTTAGCAATTTGGGTTTGGCTCAGCTGAATGGTTCTTCTGCTGATTTCACTCAAGTCACTCCTATAGCTGCAGTCCATGGGCATATTGATTGGAAGCTGACTGGCTTAGGAGTCTTCAGCTTGGATATCCCATCACTGTTCCATGTATTCTCAATCTCTAGTAGGCTTGCCCAGCCTTCTTCACCTAAGCCTCCATGCAGTAAGAGAGCAACACTAGAAGGTACAACACCTTTTGAAGCCTATGATAAGAACTCCCACATTCTATGGATCAGAGCAAATCTCAAGTTCAGACTCATGGTGGTGAAAAAACTGACTCTATCTCTTGTGGAGGTGGCAGTAAAGTCACATTGCACATATAGGGAGGGGACGAACTTGTCATTTTTTACAACCTACCACATCATCTCATGACTAGTATACCAGCCCAGAATGTTTCGACATTGAAACAACATCTTGTCTGTTTTAGAGGGGAGGGGCATCATCAACAGGATTTTGCTTTAAAAAAAATTAACTAAAAGGCCCATTATTCCAGCACTTGCCCACAGAAGGTTGTCGTTACCCAGCCTCCGTGACACTATGGTCTTCTTTCAACCAGTAGACACCCCACCTCCCAAGATGCCTGAGCTGTTTTCTCTACCATCTTTTATACAATGTTTAAAGAAAATGTATCTTTCTCAGGATAATGACTTGGAAAAATGAGATAAGAGCCATAGAGTTTCCAGTTTCACTGAAGTGGATTGGAAATTCCAACAATGACTCCCACAACATAGGGCAACAATTGGTATCTGGAGACAGTGAAGACTAGGGAGTAATTTGAATATGATGAAGTCGGAAGGAGAGCTTCTTGCAAAAGTGAACAACTTGATGAAAGCACTGATGAGTAATAACAGCAGTTACCCACTGAGTACCTAATATTACTACTGCTAATAGTAATAAATGCTAAATAAAGCATGTGCTCTCTTAAGAATAAGGTTAAATCTTTATTAAAATGTGAGGGACTTTGGATAAGCAGTAGTGGGTTTATAGGAAGCCTACATTGGCTCCTTGCTTCTATAATTGTATCAAATTAGCAATAAAACCCACTGAAAAAGAATAATTATCAGAGGGAAAGAAGTATTCAGTTTTGATGAGACAATGGCAGGAGGCAACCCCTTGACCTCACTCCTCATTCTGATGCCCATCCACCATTTTAGCATCACCTGTAGCTCCCCCTGGTTAAACTTCCAGAATCTATGGGTTCCTCTTGTCCCCTGAATCCTTGGACCTGCAGTATCTCCACCTTTTGGTATTCAGAGAAGGTCTGGATGGTTGGCCAGGGTGCAGGGTTCACAGGCCTGGCATCCCAGATCCTGTCTTCAGCTGCCTTAGACTTTAGACAAAGCAGTGGTTAGGAAGATTCCAGGAAGCCACCTCGCCCCTTCTTCCATGTGAGGGTCGGGGGGCACATGAGGACAGAAAATACTCCCTCAGCCACATCATCCCTAAATACTACAAGGCGACTGAAAGGCGGCAGCTCTTGCAATGGAATGAGAATGATCTTCCCCAGGGCAATTGGATGGATCCAGCTCCAAGACTTGCCAGAATTTGAAAGGGCAGCCTCGGGCTGGCTGTGAAAATTGTAGGAAAATTGTAATGTGGGCCCCTGGGGTCACTCTCTGCAGCTCTACCTCCCCGCGGTTGCCAGTTCTTTCTGCTCTCGCCCAATGTCCTGTTCTCTGGTGGCCATGTGGTGACTCCTGAGGACAGGAAATGAGTCTACCTCTATGAGAAATCGATCCTCAGCTAGCGAAGGAGGCTGCGGGGCTTCTCCTACTCTTCATTCATGCCCAAATGCTTATTTCACTGTTAGCCTGTCCAGATTTAACCATTTCATTGTCTTTTATATAAAATTATAACAGGGCATTCCAACTGAGACTGAATTTCTAAATCTTGTTATCTAAGAACTAAGGCTATAAAACCATTTTAAAACTGAAGACACATTTTTAGTTCAAATTGGGAGAGGGATCACTCACTTTTATCGTCTTTTTTTTCCTCAATACTAATGGAATAGCACTGTGAACCCAAAGATGGATGAGATAAAGAGGAAGGGATCCTTAAGGAGAGCAGAGAATCTACATTGTTTCTGGAACATGGAAAGTGTATGGGATCCTACCAATGTATGAATCACAGAAGGGGAAGATGGAGTCCACAGCACCCAGAGAAGGCCCCTGCAAAGGTGGAAGGCATTCTGTCTTGCAGACCCTGGAGAGCTATAAGCCTTTTACCTGTAGACAGGCGGAGCAGAAGCAGGAAGAGGAAAAGAACTCAAGGTAATAAATTAAAGTTCTCTCAAGCTCCTCTGTTCTATTGCCTACTCTTAGCACACTGAGCAAATGATGGTTTACACCTAAGATCTAGACTAGGGCTCCTGATATGTCTGTCAATCGGCTCTTGCAATATAAAGGAGGGGACAACCTGCTAGTTGCCACACCCACCACAAAGTCTCACCGCCATATGCCAAGGTTCAAATCACCTTATTCTAACATGAAGGGAATGAAGGGAAGGTGAGTTGGGCAGCAGAATTGTAAAACCAAAATGGAGAATACCTGCTGTGTAAATCAACCAAGCACATAACTGGAACACGGGAAAGGGCAACCGAAGATCAAGAGCCAGGTGGAAAATCTACCGAGGATAACTTGCAGCCCCAAACTACCAAGCAGGTAAAAAATGACCCCAGAGAAAACAGAAAATTCAAGAAACAGGAGAAAAGTGTTTTAAAATTCACACTCAGATTTAAGACAATGTTACATCGATGACAAAACATACTGAGGAAACAAAGAAATCAGAAGATAAGGAAAAGTACTTTGAACATAAACGTGATAATATTGTGGATATTTCTGCTTACCCACTTAGCATTCATTGCTCCTCCAATCATTTTCAAAAGAACACCCATTTTGTTGTGGGATCTCCTCATCCCAGAAAGCTTATGTGACTCAATAGGCAACTTTCCCTTGTTACAAAGAGATGGGAGTTAAAAGGAATGAGAGTGTGGTAGGCTCAGTACTGGCCCCAAAGACGCCCAGGTCCTAATCTTCAAAGGATGAGAAATCCCTCCTCAGCTGGGGAAGCAGGCTGCAGGATATCTGCCACTCTTCGTCGATGCCCAAATGCTTATTTCACTGTCTGCCTCAGCACTCATTCACCCTATGAATATGTTACCTTACACGGGGAAAGGGACTTTGCAGATGTGATTGAGTTAGGATCTTAAGATTAAGAGACCTGTCCTGGACTATCTGGTTGGACCTATTGTAATCACAAGTCCATCAAGCAGCAAGGCAGGAGGGTCAGGGGAGTCATAGGAGGGGTGACAGTGGAAGCAAGAGGTTGGAATGACATCAGGAAGGAGTGACAAGCCAACGAATACAGGTGGCTTCTAGGAGCTGTAAAGGCAAGAAAATTTATTCTTCCCCTGAAAACAGCAGAAGGCATATAGCCCTGCCAACATCTTGATTTTAAATGTCTAATCTAGCGCGGGTCAGGGATTAGAGATCAGCTTGGCCAACGTGGAGAAACCCTGTCTCTATTAAAAATACAAAAATTAGCCAGGTGTGGTGGCACATGCCTGTAGTCCCAGCTACTCAGGAGCCTGCGGCACAAGAATCATTCCTTGAACCCAGGAGGTGGAGGTTGCCTAGAGCCGAGATTGTACCACTGCACTCCAGCCTGGGTGACAGACTGACACTCCATGTCAAAAATAAAAATATATATATATATGTCTGATCTTCAGCTCTATAAGATAATAAATTTGTGTCACTTTAAGCCATTAGGTTTGTGGCAATTCGTTTTAGTGGCAATAGACAACTAATACAAGAGGGGTTCTTGACATTTAGTGGACAGATACCGGGAACACTAAATGTCCTGAGATGAATGAGCAGTTTCTTACAGTTAAGAATCATCTTAACCAAAATGGCCATAATTCCAAAATTAAGAAACACTGGAAGCTATTCAGAATATATTTTCCTCTTTCCCAGTGCTTGGGTTGGGAATGAGCACATGAAAAATTTCAAGCCAAGGGGACGTAAAGAGAGTTTGGCTAGGTTTCTAAGATGTCTTTGGAGATCTTCTCTGGAAAGACATTAACAAAGAGGCATATATACCGAGTTCCTTCTAGCAGCTATCCTTCACTCTCTTAAATTCTATGAAGATTGAGAGTGGTGAGGAAGCTATACAAGAAATGTTTGAAGCTAGCAGAAAATGATTTATGAAGTCTAAGGAAAGAAGAAGGAAGGCATCTCCATAACATAAAAGTACAACATGAAGTGGCAAGTGCTGATGTAAAATCTGCAGCAAATTATCCAGAAGGCCTAGTTAAGATCACTGATGAAGGTGGCTCACTAAACAACAGATTATCAGTGTAGATGAAACAGCCTTCTGTTGGAAGACAATGCCATCTAGGACTTTTGTAGCTAGAGAGGTATCAATGCCTGCCTTCAAACTTCAAAAGACAGGCTGATTCTCTTGTAGGAACAAATGCAGCTGGTGACTTTAAGTTGAAGCCAATGCTCATTTGCCAACCCAAAAATCCTAGGACTCTAAGAATTGTGCGAAATCTACTATGCCTGCTCTACAAGTGGAGTAAAGGCTAGATGATGGTACAATTGTTCACCACATGGTTTACTGAATATTTTAAGCCCACTACTGAGACCTACTGCTCGGAACATAAAGATTCCTTTCAACATATTAAGACTTGCTGACAATGCACCTGGTCACCAAGGAGCTCTGATAAGGACATACAAGGAGATTCAGGTTGTTGTCATGCCTGCTAACACAACATCTACTCTGCAGCCCATGGATCAATGAGTACTTTTGACTTTCAAGCCTTATTATTTAAGAAATACATTTCATAAAGCTGTAGCTTCTGCAAATTGTAATCACTCTGATGGAGCTAAGCAAAAGAATTAAAAACTTTCTGCAAAGAATTCACCATTCTAGATGTCCATTCACAAATACCAACATAAACAGGAGTTTAGAAGAGGTTGATTCCAATCCTCATGGATGAGTAATAGGGCTTAAGGGCTTCAGTGGAGAAAGTAATTTCAGATGCCATGGAAATATTAAGAAAACTAGAATTAGAAATAGGATCCGAAAATGTGTGACTGAATAACTGCAATCCTATGATCAAACCTGAATGAATGAGAATTTATTTCTCATGGATGAGTGAAGAAAGTGGTTTCTCGAGATAGGATCTACTCCTGTTGGTGATACCACAAACATTGTTGAAATCACAACAAATGATTTAGAATGTTATAATACATAAACTTAGTCAATAAATCAATGGCATGGTCTGAGAGATTGAGTCTAATTTTGAAAAAAGTACTACTATGGGTAAAATACTATCAAACAGCATCACATGCTACAGGGAAATATTCCATGAAAGGAAGAGTCCATTGATATGGCAACCTTCCCTGTTGTCTTATTTTAAAAAATTGCCACAGTCACCTCAACCTCTAGCAACCACCACCCTGATCAGTAGCCAGCCCAGCTCCAGAGGTTCCCATGGGATCATTACATTACTGTGACAGCATCACAGCCCAGCCACTCCCTCAGCCCCAGTCCTGCCTCCTCCTTTTCCCTCACAGGCATTGATCTCAAGAGTCTTCCTTTATCAGCTTCCCATCTGCTAATCTCTATATCTCTATCTCAGAGTCTGCTTCCTAAAGGACCCAATTTGGGAGAGACCTGTTTTACACTAGCTTTTTTTTTAAAACCATTCCTAAACCAATTTTTTAAATGTAAGCACAGAGCTATGTACATGTCTTTATTGGTTTGTTTTCTTCTAGAAATAAAGGCTCATTTAAAATCTGAGGAAAGATAAACTTTATTTTGAAAAAAAATGTTCTAAGGGGCTGTCTACCTATGCAGAGTTGCGCCAACTTTCCCCATCTATTATGCAGAGGTTGAAGACACTGTGAGCTAAGCTGCTTTGCATTGTAATAGAAAAGGTTGCCTTCCTGAAGCATAGATGGCCTCGCATTCTCTCAGTGTAACTTAGCGGAGTTTCTTTCAACTGCAGGGCTTGTTAGCAAGGATATTTTGGTTTATTTTTAATTGACACAAAATTGCACATTTATGGGATACAATGTGGTATCCTAAACTCAATCTGGAAGGTCACAGCCTTCGTCTTTTCTTAAAAGAGTAAGGGAGCATTGCTATTCTATCCAAATCGATGAACACATACATATTGTAGAAGCATCTCATGCCATGGGAAACTATGTGGCCTTGGTAATAACTTCCAGTGGTTTCCCATAACATGAAAATCCAATTCAAATTCTTAATCAAGTCCTACCAGGCCCTAGAGCTCCTGCCTCCACCTACGTTTCTGCTTCAACTTATATCACCTCTCCCCCTATTCATGACTCTAGAGCCACACGGCCTCATTGCATCCATGGAATGCACCATGCTGATTTCTGCCTCAGAACATTTGCATAAGCAGTTCTCTTTGCTTAAAATGCCTGAAATATTCTCCTGAATCTTTGTGTAGCTGACTCTATCTAGTCAATTCAGGTCTCTGCTCAGATGCTCTCTTGGCAAAGAGACCTTCCCCGATCATTCAATAGAAAGCAATGCCCTCTTCTTTCTCTAGGGAATCGCTCAGCTTTAGTTTCTCCAGAGCACTTAGCACCAACTGCTGTTATCTTATATGTTTATTTACTTGTTTAGTCTGCTCTCTCCTTGCCTCCCAGAAGGGAACCTTAGAGCAGGAACTTCCTTTGACCTGGCCTTGCTGTTTTTGCAGAACCTACAGCAGTGCTGGGCCCTATTTGTTGCTCCATAAATATTTATTGAATCAGCAAACATAAAACTAAATGAATTTAGTAGATTTAGAAATGTCATCCCAAATTAGGAGGAAAGCTTTGTATTTTTAAATAAGTTAGAAGGTAGGTTCATAATTCTGAAATACCCTAAGTGTTGTCAACTTAACTAAGTGGTGCTTAGCTTATGTTGAGACACAGAATGCCCTGGAAACACTGAAGAAAACTATTATCCTTCTCCTCAGGAAAAAAAAAAAAACTGTATAGACACTTTGTATACCGACAAAGTACGATGCGTGAAATCTCAAGGTTTCTTCCCCCAGGTTGAGAAGCCCTACTTTAAAGACTATGTGAAAGCAGCTGGTAAATGGCACCGAGTTAGCAGGCAAGTAAGTGTTGCAGGAGTAACTGCATGCCATTTTCCCCCGCCCTGGAAGGTCTATACCACTTAAACAACTCTGGCTAAATGGGAGCCACCTCACGGAGCAGGCAAAACAGGGTCAGGCTGGCAGGACGACTTCAGAGGTCATCTTCTCTAATCCCTTGCTGGGCACGACTGCTCGTCCAAACAACCCCAGCAGCCTCGATGATCTTATCAATGGCCTCTTGGCCTCAGTTAACCTCTCTAAGGAGATAGTAGCCCCATCTCATATAATCTATCTTTAAACACATCAGTCTCCTACATTTAACTATAAATTCATTGAAGATAAGTTTACCTAAGAATCTCTAGTGCTGAGTTAGCACAAAACTTCAATGTTTGCAAAGCAGATACTAAGTACCAGGCACTGGGCTCAGAACCTTACACTAATAAACTATTTTAAAATTTTAATACTTGTCACAATCCTAAGCGATATAGTCTATCATTTATTTGCCCATGTGCATATTATTTGACCTTTTTTACTGGAATGTAGATTTCTTTGGAACCATCACTTACAAGTGAATCCAGTAAATATAGCTGAATAAGTGAGTAAATGAGTAAATGAATGAAGACTCCATGCAGAAGAGAACAAGAAAGCTCTTTCACTCGTAAGGCAGACAAATAGTGAGCAAAGAAAAATATAAACAAAAGGGTAAATATTTTATTTCCAATTGTAACAAATGCTCTGAAGAAAAACATCATTCTTTCCTCTAAACTGAAGCTTGTCGATGGGCTTGAGAGTGGCTTGTGGCAGGGGGTGCTGTACTAGGTAAGCAGTCTGGAGTGTGCTCTCTGAGGAAGGGGCAGTGAAGCCTACATTCGTGGTGAGAAAGATGTAGCAATAAGATGATTCCAGAGAAGAAGATTCCAGACGGAGAGAATAGCAGGTGCAAAGGCCCTGAAGTGGGTGCTTGGCGTGGCCAAGGAGCAGAAAAAAGGCCATTGTATCTAGAGCTAACAGGTTCCACCAAGAGCTCAGATGAGAAGTTTGGGAACACAGGCAGGGACTGTATCATGTAGTAAAAGAACTCTGGGTTTTATTCCAATTGCTATTAAAAGCCATAGAATGGCTTTAAATAGGGGGTTAACCTAGGTTTTTTTTTTTGTTTTCTGTTTTTTTTTTGAGACAGAGTCTCTCTCTGTCTCCCACGCTGGAGTGCAGTGGTGTGGTCTCAGCTCACTGCAACCTCCGCCTCCCTGATTCAAGCGATTCCGCTGTCTCAGCATTCCAAGGAGCTGAGACTACAGGTACGTGCCACCACACTCAAAAAACAAAAATAAGGTTTTGTATTTTACTAGAGATGGTTTTACCATGTTGTCCAGGTTGGTCTCAATCTCTGACCTCATGATCTGCCTGCCTTGGCCTCCCAAAGTGCTAGGATTACAGGTGTGAGCCACCACGCCTAGCTGACCTAACATTTTTAAAGATCACTCTGGCCTCTGTCTGGAGAATGAGAGGGACAGAGAGCACCAGGGCATGAACAAAGGGATGCAGGCTGACTGGAAGGCTAGTGGGAGGAAGGCCCCCATGAGCCAGGGGGCCTAAAGCCTAATCTCAGCCTTGTCCTGACCACTTGCAGGATGGGTGAGTCGCTCTGTCACCTGGGCCTCCATTTTCCCACTTATAAAATAAAAGGGCTCATGGAGCTATCTATTGCTGCTATTTCTTTCTTTCTTTTTTCTTTTTCTTTTTTTTTGAGATGGAGTCTTGCTCTGGCTCCAGGCTGGAGTGCAGTGGCATGATCCCAGCTCACTGCAACCTCTGCCTCCCAGGTTCAAGTGATTCTCCTGCCTCAGCCTCCAGAGTAGCTAGGACTACAGGCATGCACCACCACGTCCAGCTAATTTTTTTTTTTTTTTTGCATTTTTAGTAGAGACAGGGTTTTAACATGTTGGCCAGGATGGTCTCGATCTCCTGACCTCGTGATCTGCCCGCCTTGGCCTCGCAAAGTGCTGGGATTACAGGCGTGAGCCACCGCGCCCGGCCTATTGCTGCTGTTTCAACCATGACATTCTTAAACTTCTGAGTCTCAGTCTTGTCTTTGTCATTTGGATTCAGAGACAAATCTAAAGACAGAGGATCTGCCCTCTGCCTGCCTGAACCTTCCCGAGACAGCTTAGCTAACACACAAGTAACAAAGCTAAGGCCAGTTCTGTGAGGCTCTGTGGCAGGGGCTGGCTGCTGGAAGCCAAGCACGTGCTTTGGGACAACCCCTACTCGATTCTGTTTCTTAGTCAAAGCCAAAAACAGACAGTACCCTGCTTTTAAAACAGCGACTCATCAGGAAGACTCTGGTGGGGCTTTGTTTCTTGTGTTGCTCTTTGGTCCCCAAAAAACACATGGCCACTCCTCGGGGCTCATCTCAGTGTCTCCTCTTGGAAGGAAGATGTGCTCCGTCTAGGTCAGCATTCCAAATGCAATGCTTTAGTTTGACAAAGAGAAAGGGGGTTTGACCTGGTTGGATATTGAATCTGGCTCCCTCCCTCCCTCCCAGCTCCCCTCTTTTCCTTTTATCTCCCAAAGTGGTCCTCTCTGGGCTGATGGGAGAGGGCGTGCGCTACGCTGGGGGTCACATCGCCTCCCCTCCCGACTTCCTCAGCCCCCGCGTCCCTCGCACACTTGCTTGTGCAGCTGCTGCGTGTAAATTCCTCACATACATCTCCGGCCGGCCAGTTTATTTTTATAAACAATAAATAGGACGACATTCCTATGGTGTCCCTCTCTGGACAGCCTAGTTTACAGAGCAGGAGAGACAGTGATGGAAGATGGTGGGGTTTATACAGATGGTGGTCTGCATGTCGTAAATCTCATAAACACGGAGTGAGGGCTTTTTTTTTCTAAGAAACACAAACAACAACAACTCACTCCCCCACCCCCTTTTCTTTCTTTTCCTCAAGATCACAAGACATTATCAAGGCCTGCAAATCATGACCAGATGATATTAAGTTGCTTCAATAACACTCTAGATCCCTTCTGGTGTGCTATTTTTCTTCATTAGAAACGATAGCCCAAGTGCACCAAGTCCTCTTTCCCGCTCCTCAAAATTTATAGATCACAGCCTCTAAACTAATTGTTACTTGCACACCAGGCCGCAAGCTGTTTGTGCATGGAGCAATTACCTCGAAAGCCTTGATGAAAGGCATGGAGGAGGCAGGAGGGTGAGGAAAATGAGACACTCAGGCAGGATGGGCAGGCTGCCCTGACATTGCAGATAGAAGTGAGTGCGAAGTTCCCTTATCCGTCACCCACCCTTGTTCAAAGCTTGAGATGTGACAAGTACCTGGTGCGGGCTGCTGACTGCATGACATGATGGACCAAGCCCCTTCCAGACCGACATCTTCCTAGGAAAGAGACACATTTGCCCAGATTCTCCATCTTAACCTCCCAGGTTACGGCACTTTCTACAGCTCAGAAAGTCATTGGCTTCCCTGTGAATACGCAAAGCAAGAGACTGGGTTCCCTGTAGCTACCCTGACCAGGAGGTTCTCAGGATCTCGGTAGCAAAGCCAGGTGTACACTCACTGAACGGCTGCCAGGTGTACACTCACTGAACGGCTGCCAGGTGCACACTCACTGAACGGCTGCCAGGTGCACACTCACTGAACGGCTGCCAGGTGCACACTCACTGAACGGCTGCCAGGTGTACACTCACTGAACGGCTGCCAGGTGTACACTCACTGAACGGCTGCCAGGTGCTGTCCCTACGCCAGCATCATTCCACCTTAAGCCCAGCTCTCCTCACCTAGGCAGAGCAAAATCTGAAGGCCTGAGGTCAGAATAAGAGATGCTGTCTGACTGCTGACCTGTGTATAGACAGAGAAACAGGCTCACAGGCAGGTTGGGACTGGTCCAACATCACACGGCAAGCTAGTGCCAAAGCCAGGTCCCTCGACTCCATACTCAGGTCTGTTACTGTCCAGCAATGTTGATGCCCTGGAAAATCATACCATTTGTAGGCAGAGTGGTCGTTTAAAATACCATGGGAGAAATAGCCCCAGCTGATCCCACCAAGGATGATGACCAAAGAGTCACAGTACATCACCAGCCATTGCATAGCAGAAAAAAAGTTCTTATTTAGAGGGGTTCTCAAAGTGACGTTCCTTCCCCGAGTGCAATTATTTTGGCACACAATCAGCCTTGGTCAATCAAGTCTTCAAGAGCAGACCATAATATTAGGATGTGGTTAGTGTGCCATCTGTAACCCCCTAGTATCCACCATTCATGCACCTGGGACTATGCATGAGAGATGCTCAGCCCTCATGAAGCCGAACAGAAATGCCAATGAGTGAACACTCTGGGAGCAGCACTCCATCAAAGAAGGAAAGGGGCAGTGAATGAATGCCCCGGCTTCCTCCTCCTTCAAATGGAACAACTCAAAGGCATGGTCTCTGGGCCTCCCAGCGTTGCTTAGTGGGACTGAGCCCTGACATGCACAGAGGCACCCTGCTCCTTAGTACAAGCTTTAGTGGATGCCTTCCCTGCCCCGCTCTTTCTCCTCGCTGCCCTGCCAGCAATTCCTGAGATTACTTTCTAAATAAATTTACAAGCGATTGCAAATCCTTGTCTTGGAGTCCACTTCTGGGGAAACTAAATCCAAGATACTTCCCAGTATCTTCTCTCTTTGTGAAGACCATGGAGGTCTATTTAATGGCTTCCTTTAAAAAATGTGTTTTTTGATTGAGGATCGAGGATATTTTAAATAAAGATAAAAAGATTCTTGTTCTTTTGAAAATCAGAAAATCTGGCATCCACAAATGACAGCCCTGAGCAGGAGCTGGAATCAGCTGCTCCTTTTAGAGAAGCCTGTTCTCTCCACTTTCTTATGGTCCCCACCAGGCCCAGCTTTGTTCTTTCAGGTCAGTTTCCTGGTCTCTATAGACAGTTGAGTTTTTGAACTCGAGATTTCTATTTCATCCTAGGCATTTTCTAAAGGGCTGTAGACAAACATTTTTCTTGTATTCTGTTTAATTTCTTCCTGAAATCTAATAGAGGAACTCTCCAAGATTTGGGCAACTATGCCTCTTTTTATTCTTTTTAATTTCAGATTTTTATGACAATTGCTTTCTATTTTTATAGCAGAAGAGATTTCCCTGTTCAGCAGTTGTCTGTGTAAGCTCCCTACACTTTATTCACATTCAACAGAAAATCAAACCAATGAGAGTCCCTGTTGCCTTCAGTTCATGGTGGGGTCCTGCATAGCCCACATGAATGGTCTTAATTTTTTCCCTTGAGAAGATAACTCTCAAAATAATTCCCATCCTCTTTCTTCCTCATACCCTACCACTATTACTATTCATGTATTATTTTTCTTCTTGAAAGTAGGAGTCCTTTGTACTCCTCAAAGACTTCTCAAATTGCATCAATTCACTTTTCTGTCATATCAGAGTACTATGTGGTACCATTGTCAACCTTATAATACAACCAACTATAATAAAACAAATCTAAATAAGTGATTAAAAGAGCATATGTGACCTACTATGGTAGTTAGGTATAAATTTGAATTCTGTCACCTTAGAAAATTAGAGGTTTACCTGAAAAATGTCATCACTTCTGTTCCATTCAATTAAACTTTTGCCAGTATCCTTTTGCTATGGCTGCAAAAGGGCCGAGGTGTAGGATAAGGAACAAATCCATTCCATTGTCCAGGTAACATGTCTACTTATCTCTAAAAGCCAGACATTAGAAAACTACATTTTTTTGCTTGATCTCTGGTGGTTTTTCACCAACTGAAGAAGGGCAGACCATTGTATGTGAGTGACTCTGAGAAGTTTGTGTCCTTAGGAGAACTGAGTCATTGGCCCCCATGACTTCCTTGTTCCCTCTCTGGGTTTGGCCTTGTGAGAACAGATGGCAATAAGGTCATAAAATTGCCAATGAACACAGTTCTGTCCCAAATCTGCTTTGCAACAGGAGCTCTGAGCTTGGAATCCACAGCAGCCCAGCAGCCTAGCCACTCCAGCCAGCAAAGCACAGAGTCAGAGGGTGAAGGTATTCTTGGGATATTTTCCAGGTAAACATTCCATAAACAGCGAGAATCAAGATGCCACAGCAGGTGGTCCCAGCATGGAATATAAAGCATAGTTGTGACATGGAGACCCAGCAGAAGGACCAGCACAGCCTAAGGAGAAAACTCAGAACATCAGAACTAGAACTGCCAAGGGAACTCAGGTATGGGGTTTTCTTGTGGGGGCAAAGTAGGAGGCCCTGTCAACATGTCAGGGAGTCTCACCCCAAGCAAGGTCCTGCCTCTCCTCTACTTAAACCTCTCAAACGCTCCCTGTTTCTCTCAAGATAAAGTCTAAACCCCCAAACAGAGCTTTTCAAGACCACCAGTCTGGTTGGCCTCACAAAACTTCATCTGTTCCTTATTGTCTGTCCACAGGATCTCTGACTGCTGGGCTGGGCCTTGAGCAAGCTGGTTGGGGATTGGAGATCAACCAGACATAATGCCTTCCCTCGAAGAGCTCACTCTCCAGTAGGGAGACAGACGGGAACAAAGAGTTTACAGAGCTACCTCATAAATGTGAGAATTCAGAGATGACAAGAAGAAGGGGGTAATCAGCTCCTTTGGGGGCAGGAAAGAAGCCTTCCAACCAAAGACCTTCAGGACTGAGGAGCAGTTCACTGACGGCAGGAGGAGGGGAAGGAAAACAGTCCGGTAGAAAGAATGGCTTCAACACAGGCAGAGAGGCTCAACGCTGCTTGGGACATGAGGACTTCGGTGAGATGGGAGGTCACAAGGGACATCTGGAGGACTAGGGGGACGTCTTGGTTTCTGGGCCAAAGCTCTGAGTTATGGGATCACCTGGAGGTCACCTGCGCTTGGGGGCTTCCTGAGTCTGTCGGTACCGTGCAGGCTGTACTTGGCACACCCTCCACAAGAGGCATGAATGATTCACTCACGTTCCTGGAAGACCCAGTGGGTATCATGGCTCCAGGGCCCTTTCTCCACCTCTGGGCTCCTCTTTCCTCCTTACTGGCTTTGTTTTACTGCCAAGTTTTTCCGAAGGGATGACAAAGATGGTCTTGGGGATCTCAGAGATACACCTACAACTTTAACAACCTTCTAGATAGAGTTTCTCTTCCTTATTAGTTTCCATTAAATTTCAAGGGAAACAGCCTCATTGGCCCCAGCTGTGCCACATCCTCATTTCTGGACCAATGGCTGTGGCCAAGGATATGTAGCATTTTCATAAGCCAGCCCTCGGTCATGGCTAATTCCTATAGCCCTGGGCAGGGTCAGTTTCCCCTGCTCCCGTGATGATTGTGAATAGTAGAGTGTTAGCGCCCCAGGAGAAATGAGGGCGCTTTTGCCAAAATGGACAGTGAATGCAGGGCAGGTAAAAGCAAGCACTATCTCCCATACAACTCTGAACCGAGTCCCTCACCCACCAGATGTGCAGCTTGTGCAGAGAACAACATCCCTCTTGCCAAGATGATAGCTGCCTTGACTTTGATGTTCCTCAGTTTCCACACTTAACATCAGCTCTTCTGCCAGGGCTACATACTTGTTTGTTTTGTCTGGACAGATTTTTGTGATGCTTCTGCTGCGGGAAACAGCTACATCAATAAGGTCCGCTGTTTTGTTAGCTTTATCAAGGAGCAGAATGTCTGCTCTGGTGAGCTGCTTTTGTGTCTCCACCTATCTCAGAATAGCTATTTTCCAACATATTCTTTTTCTGTGCTAATTTCTTCACCCAAGCCCACTTTCAAACAATTAATTGGTGAGCTCTGTGGCAGCATTCTTGTACCTATTAGAATTCCGTCCTGCAATCCAAGATGGTTTACACCTCCTGTATTTCTCAGCAATTAGATTTTGCTTATCAAGCAAATGGGTTCAAGAGCAAGATCATTGCACTGTGTTTATGGAGATAGGTCTTTAAAGCACGAAAAATGACGTGTCATGTTACTTCTGCTGCTGCTGTGGCTACTTTGCCTGCATAATATTGACTAAGGAGATGTCAGAAAAACTAAAGAGCAGCGATCTGTCTATCTTTCTTCTCTCCCTCTCTCCTTCCTTCAGCAAGGACCTACTGAGCAACTCTCATACCCCAGGCACTAGACATAACGTAATATTTCTACAATTCTCCTAATATTATATATAACTGTATAACAAAATATCATCTTATGTAAATATACAGCTATAATATTATATAAATATACAAAATACATAAATATTTATACATAAATAAATTATAAACATATATTTGATCTATGACATGTGTATCAGGGCTTACTATTTGACAGGCACTGTTCTAAGAACTCCAAACATAGGAACTCTTTTAATCTTTTTTCATTTTCTAAACAATTTCTTTTCTTTTTCTTTCTTTTTTATTGTTTTTAATTTTTGATTTTGTGGGTACATCGTAGGTGTACATATTTATGGAGTACTTAATTACAATGTAACACGATAAATACATTTTAAAGATGAAGACATTGAGGCAATATGCCATCATATGACTTTCCTAATATCATGCAACTACTTATTAGAAGAGAAAGGAACTTAACCCAGGCCTCAGAATCACTGCAATATTCAATAGCAGACAAATCTTAAGAATCAAAAACTAACAAAAAAGAAGCATACACTGTGCTACTAATCCATTTGTGGAATATCACGTGAAAAATAATTACAAATTATGGTTAATATGATGATGGATATGTTTTAGTATCTTACAAGGAGTTCAGTCCGGTTCAATGGCTATAGTGAGAGAATGCATCTCTGAGGGAGGGATGTAGCAGCTGAAGTTTGAGGATGAGGTGGAAGTAAGCAAAGTTGGGAGGAGCGAGAGATCAAAGGCAGGTGTCAGGCAGAGGGACAGTAAGTATACATTTGCCCCAAGACCCAAATGGAGACTAGTAGACTGTGCCTGGAAGCAAAACCTGTAGAGACGGTGCAGTTAGGTTAAAAACAGTAAGGTCATGCTTTGTGAGTTTTTGTTTTTATTTCTGGTAGGCAGAAAATGGCCCCCAAAGTGACTGTGAATATGTTACCACATGTGGCAAAGGGATTTCACTATGTGATTAAAGATACCATGGACCTTGACAGGGGGAGAGTATACAGCTGCACCCAATTTAATCACCTAGGTCCTTAAAAGCAGAGATTGTTTCAGCCTTGGTCACAAAGAAAAATGTGACTACAAAAATGAATCAGGAAGGAGTGACCTTCATGGCTTTGAAGATGAAGGAATGGGACAAAGCCAAGGATGAGGATGTCCTCCAGAAGTTGGAAATATCACTTATAGTAAGAAACAAATCCAATCATGTATTTTAAGAAACATGGATGACATAATGTAGTAGTTATAATATTTGAGTTGTGTCAACTCAGAAAGCTAGATGTTTGCCTGGAAAAATGGTATCACTTCTGTTCCATGGAATTGAACCCTTGGAAAAGGAAAGAAACAGCTTTCTCCTCTAGAGACTGCAGAAAGAAATCAGGCCCTGAGAACACCTTGTTTGTAGCACAGTGAGACCAGGTCAGACTTCTGATTCTAGAACTGTAAGATAATAAATTTGTGTTGTGTTAAGCTAAGTTTGTGGTCCTTTGTGACAGCAGCAATAGGAAATTAACACATGTCGTAGAAAGCTGTTGACAGCTCTGAGCAGAGGAACAGCACTATCAAACATCTTTTTGAAACTTCAACGATCTTTTATTACCAAACTTGCGCAGGGTTAATGCTTCCACCTGGAGAACAGCAAAAACGACATCCTAACAAGATCAAGGGTGGGAGGTGAAAACCCAATGAAGACTGTCTCTTAAAAGAAAAGTGTTGAGAAAAACACATATCTGCATAAGTATTGCTTTAAAAACTAAAACTTCCTAGTGCGGCAGAAAAATATCCCAAAGTGATTTCAGTCCACATAAAAACAGCATTTGGCAGTCTGTGCTGCCTTAAAAATTCCAACTTAGATTAACTCTAGGAGAAAAATCATCCTCCATTAAAAAAAAAAAAAATCCCTTTTTCCCTTGTCCTTGTTTGGATTCCACGAAACACTCAGAGAATAACAGGATAAACAACACCCAGCCCACTTGTCTCACTCCCTATCTGTTAAGGCTCATACTCAGGACTATTCCTTAGGAAACTTCATCTCTACTGCAATCAAAAAATTGATTCCTAATTTCTGGGCCAGAGTTCTAGAAACTTGCAAAACACCTTCCTGCTTCCTTCAAGGAGAAGCCTGAGGGATTTTTGAAAGATCAAGAGGACAGTGTATCTGGCTGCAAATGGAATGCCTGCTGGGCTGGTCCCAGGGGAGCCCTTTCTCAGAAAAAGCACCCCAACATCTTATTACTGGAGGTCTAACCCAGCAGGAAAAACCAAGAAACAGTAGGCATCAAACTACAGCTGTACCAGAAAGGTACGCCTCTCCAACCTTTAACCATGACAGTAAGGAGGTGAGGAACGCTGAGTAAGCATTTGACGTCATCTCTCTTCTGTGAAGAGAGATGGGCCAAAGCCATGTTGCAGAGAAAGACATTTGGCCAAAGAGTCATCTTTGCTGTATCTGGCTGTATAAAGTTGCCATTCCTGGGCATCCTGGTTCACAGCTCCTTTATAGAAGCTTTGCCCCCTTATGCAGAGTACTTAAGAATTGACAGGGAAATTTTCCATTCTCCTTCATAACTGGCAAATACTTCAACAGCAGTTTCTCAAAAACCAGCAGTGGAGAAACACCACCCCTCAACTTGAGGATCCTTGTCCCAGTTGAAAGAAGTCCATGGTCCAGTGACTTAGGGAAGTAATGGAAGGAGACAACCAGGTAATTACCACCCAGACACACATACACACACTTTCCATAAATAACATAGCTGTTCCCTGTATCTACACGTGATACAATAAATTTTTGTTTCTGATGAATAGACATAAACCTAAAAAAAAGCATCCTGAGTGTGCCTTGTCCACTTTTACTACATAGATAGATTGATGGGTGGTCAAAACTTCAGTACAGATATTAATAGGGTCCCTCTGCCTCTTATAATCTAGCTAAGAGTGGGTCAGGCTATGGAATGTCTGCGTCCTTCAAGAGTCCTCTGATTTTCAGAATCACTTCTGACTCCAGGCACCTTACTTCCACTGATTTAGAGAATTTTTAGAAACCATCTGAGTCTTTCCAGCTTTTAACTGTCCAAACCAACCTGGAAGCCAGAAGGCATGGATGTAGTTGACACAGCTGAGTCGCCCAGCACAGAAAGGAGGGTGAAGCTGAAGATGTTAGTGCAATACGTGAGGATGTGTGTGTATTCAAGATGATGTGTGGGCTTGGATGATAGAGTCCTTTGTGTGTCTGTATAGGATTGGGAGTGCAGTGCAGTGGTGCATCCTGACCAGTGGGAGAGGGAAGGAGCATGGGGCATTCCCTTCCACTAGTCTAATTCCCTTCCTCAGTTGGAATCTTGAATTCAGCTAGACTGGACAGCAGAGGAAAGCAGCTGGCTCATGTCTCTTCTGGCTTCTTAGCTGACTTTGAGTTCCTTGGGCCATCCATTGGTATAAGTGTCACCTTGGTGGAGCAGACCCTGAGTGACACAGCAAGCAAGATACAGACGGGAGGGGGAATTCTGATGGGAATCAGGATGCAAAGGGAGCCCAGCTCAGGACAGGGGCCTTTGCAGCAAAGCAGACCAGAGAGGGTGTTCCAGCATCCAGTGACCACCCGTGAGGAGGGAATGTCACCTGGTGGACAAAGAGTGAGGATATGCCATAGCAGAGGGGTTCACAGGACCCCCTCACCTGCTTCCCCATGGGCTTGGCCTTCTCCTCACCTGCTCACAGGGTTCCCTTAGGGAGATCTGTCCTCCCACTCATACTTCCTTCATTTTCTAACATGTCTGCTTAACATCTTGCTCCCTCCTCTTAGGCATTTCTGTTTTGTGATCCAATTTTAATTGTCTCCCCCCTACTTCCAATCTCACGTTCCCTCAAAACACTTATCATCGCCTCCATGAGGTCTCTCACTCCCAGGGATGTTATTCTGACCATGTAAACCTAGAAAACCAGATCCAAACACAGTAACATAATTTGAAGATGTCGTTCAACATCCTGCTACATCCAGCTTAGTCCCATAGCTAGCTGGCTCTGCTCACAGCCCTAGGAAAGATATTCTTTCCTACCTATGTGATGCCACAGTTGTAGGCCACAGCCAATTGTCAAGCGTATTTACTGACGTGGCCAATGCCCACTCAGATCTGTTATTGAGCATCTCCTTGAATAGTCAAGGGAGTTTTGAACAGAGTCAAGTCAGCATAGAACACTAGAAAGTTGTCTCTGGCCAGTGAGATCCCCTTCGCTGCCCTCTGTCCATCCTTCTTTTCTTTTCTTAGACGGAGTCTCGCTCTGTCACCCAGGCTGGAGTGTAGTAGCTCAATCTCAGCTCACTGCAATGTCTACCTCCTGGGTTCAAGCAATTCTCCTGCCTTAGACTCCCAAGTAGCTGGGATTGCATGGACCCACCACCGTGCCCAGCTAATTTTTTTTTTTTTTTTGTATTTTTAGTAGAGACGGGGTTTCACCGTGTTGGCCGGGCTGGTCTTTCTGACCTTGGGTGATCTGTTTGCCTTGGCTTCCCAAAGTGCTGGGATTATAGGTGTGAGCCACCGTGTCCAGCCTGCCCGTCCCTCGTAAGTCCCATTTGTTTAAGTCTGTGGATTTAAACCAGAATGCAAAGCCGGACTGCAGATTACCTAGCCAGGAACCATTTTCTTTGTCTGTTGATCCGGGACAAGAGTTTGGTGAGTTTTCACTGATACCCATTGGGAGTTTAAAGACCAAGAGCAAGAGAGTCATGGAGTCCACCCTTTGGCCACATTCTGACTGGGCCCACCCTGCACCAAGGAGTTGTCTTTATAATGTTTTCTTTATAAAAGGTTACATAACATTATATCTATCTATCTATCTATCTAATATATATAAACCTTTATAAAATTTTCTTTATAAAACCCAGTCATTGAAGATTTTTCTTTTGTATGTTTAAATAACAGGTATTTTCATCTGAATAGCTCATGAAAAAGTCAGTGGGGAGGAGGACAGCAGTTAAAGGGTCTGTGTGTATCCACACTGGAGCAGCAGCCTGGAACAGCCAGAGAACCTGGGCTTTGAACTCAAACTAAACTGGGTGCAAATCTAAGCTCCAAAACTTCCCAGCTGTGGCTTCAGGCAGGATGCTTGAACTCATTCATTTATTTACTCAGCAAATATCTGTTGAGCCCCTACTATGGCCTGACTAGGTGCTAAGCCCTGGGGCTACAGCAGAAATAAGACAGACATGCTCTGCCTCTACTAAGCTTCAACATAGTGAAGAATAAGCATTTACCCTATCTGTGTTGTTAAGACAATAACTATTGTAAGAGTTATTGTGAGATCAGAGTATGTGTGTGTGTGCATGTCTGTGTGTGCGTGTGTTTGTGTGTGTGCTTGTGTGTGCATGTGTGTGCATGTGCATGTGTATTTGTGTGTGCATGTGCGTGTTTGTGTGTGCGTGTGTGTGTGCGTGTATGTGTGCGTGTGTGTGTGTGCACGCGTGTGTGTGTGTGTGCATGCGTGTGTGTGTGTATAATGTTCTCTTTTGTCCGAGTGAAACAGCTTCTGGGCAGCTTGATGCTTTCTAGATCTTGGCTTCCTGGCTATGTTCGCATATTTTCTTCAACATCTAAAAAGTACTTATTGAGTGTCAATCTGCCTGGCACTGTTCCAGGCACTTTGGACACATCAGTGAACAAGACAAAGTCCCTGGGCTTATGGAGGTGCTAGATGGAGCCAAACAGTGAATCACTGACATAACAGAGACACAAATTATGCACTGTCTCAGTTCCTGAGGCCCGGCAAGCAGACTCTGAGACAAGAGCTGGTGCAGGGACATTACCTGGGAGGTCGTTCTAGGAAGCACAGGTGAGGAAGAGAGGTGGGGAGGCAAGGCAGGGAAGAGAAAGACAATTAAAGGCACTAGTAGCCTCGGCAACATGGCGAAACTTCATTGCTACTAAAAATAAAAACATTATCTGGGCTTGGTGATGCACGCCTGTAGTCCTGGCTACTTGGGAGGCTGAGGTGGGAGGTTCACCTGAACTTGTGGGGCGGAGGTTGCAGTGAGCACTTCAGCCTAGGCAACAGAGCAAAAACCTGTCTCAAATAAACAAACAAAAGGCATTAGTGAGCGGAGGGTTAGGGTTAGGTTTAGCCTGTTTTAAATATCATAAGCATCAAATCATACAGGATGTGTGTAACTGTGTCTGACTCTTTCTGCTCAGTTAACACAATGGGTGTCAGATCCTTTCACGTCCCTGGATTGGTCTGAAGATTGCTCCCTCTCACTGTGGTGCGGTAGTCCACCATGTGACTCTGCCATAATTCCCTTCCCAGTCCAGGGCGTGTGCATAGTTTCTGGTTTGGAGTTGTAAGCACTGCTCTGAATGTCACTCTTAAATGAACACGTGCTTATTTCTATTTGGTATCTACCCAGTGAGAGAGAATAGAGTCTGGAGACAGGGAACCTCAGGTTGATTTGCGCTGACTTCCTAGAACTGAATCCAGAGGAAAATCCCACCTCTCTGCACCCAAGTAACAAAAGAATCAGGGGCTACTCCCTTTGCACTGCCTTGAAGATGAAAAATGGAAAGTACCTAGGATTGGTCCCCTCCAGTGGCTGGGGCCAAGTCTTCGTGTGTAACTTTGTAACTTCACTTCCCCCTCTGATTGGTTGCCTGCTGCAGCCTATCAGACTTGTTGCAGGCCAAGTCTTACAAATTACGTAGGGTGTAACCAAGTAACCAATGGAAACCTCTGGAGGTTATTTAAACCCCAGAAAATTCTGTAACCAGTGCTCTTGAGCTGCTTGTTTGAGCCGCTTGCTTGAGCCAGCTCCCGGCTCTGTGGAGTGTACTTTTTTGTTACATAAATCTGTGCTTTCATTGCTTCATTCTTTGATTGCTTTCTTTGTGTGTTTTCTCCAACTTTTTGTTCAAAATGCCGAGAATTTGGATGACTTATAGTCAAGACCCTCCACTGGTAACACCAGGAGTGGAATTGTTGGGTTGTAGAGTTTGCATAGATTCAACTTTGGAAAATATTAAGCAGATGTTTTGCAGGCCAATTCTGAAAAAATAAAAATAAAAAATAAAATAGTTACAGGTTTGACTCTTTTATACTCAACATGAAAATAGTTTGTAGACAGTCCCATGCAGGGTTAAAAATAAGTATTTTTATAGCTGAAATGACTTACTCTATTAAGTAGAAGAATGTCAATGAGAAAATTGACCTTCTTGTTGGACAATATCCAGGTCTTTGGGAAGCCCTGAGGAAGCATCTTCCTCATTTGCCACTTTAAAATGAAAACATGCCATAGGGGGACAGCTGGAGGAATGCAAGTGTCTCAAATGCCATCTCTGATCCCCGAAAAGGTGTCTCTCTGCTCCAGTTTCCAGAAATCCACACCTCATCTCCACCATTTTCAGGCTCAGGGAAGATGCGTTTTGTTCAGGAGACACCTGTATGTATCAAGATTTGGGGGTGGGCGGATATGGAGCAGTTGTAAGGATGTGAATTCTTGAGTCAGACACACCAGGTATTAAAGCTGGAGTCCTAATAAGTGATCTCAGATTAATTATTTCCCTTTTAGGGTTCTGGTTTCTTCATCCACAAAATGGGCAAAATAACAGTCTTGTCATTGAGAGAGATTGCAGAAAGGACGGTCTGAAATGCATGAAAAGGAATTAGCACAGAACTTGTGCCTAATTCTCAGAAAACATTAGCTGCAATCAGCATCACCACTGTGGGCAGTTTTATTTGCTAGCTGTCAGAGTTGGGATGCTCCCAGCTGGGCAGCACCCAAGCTGGGCCCTAAAGGTTCATTTTCCCCTCCTCTTTCTTCCATGCAGCAACTAAGTCATCACTCTCCCCACCCCCAGCCCTCTGTGGTAGCAGAAGAATCCAGGCTGTGAGTGCCAGAATCACATCACACTGAGCTTGCTAATCCTTTTTGCCCTCAGATGTGGTTAACTGGGGAGGGGAAAGGCTAGAGGAGGGAGTTTGGCAAGTTGCAAACCCAGGACAACAAAGCTGAGCTGCCTGAAGCCTGCAGCCAGGAGCAAACGGAAACAAATTAGTTCAATCCCTGAATGTAAACCGGCATTGACAGAGATGCATGGAAAAGCCATGCAAGGAAAGACTGCTGCAATTTCTCATCTAGTTAGCAGAGGGATCAATGCCACGGGCACAGGCCCTGTGGAAGACACTGCGTGCAGCAGCCTGTGCAGGCCCTGGGGCCTGGGACCCCCTTTGGGGCTCCCAGATGCATCAGGTGCCAAAGTCAGCTTTGAGGGAAGGGGACTTGCCGTCAGATGCTCTACTCCGTGTATTATAGTGCCTGACAGTCCTACATAAGAGCTTGATTCAGGGATAATTTTAGGGCTTGGAGGATATTTTGTCCAAAGATTTTTATATTCTAGAATTCTGTGAATGTACACTGGGGGCCAGGAGGATACTGTGAGGATAGGGAAACACTGAATAATAGGTGGGCTCCCAGCTTCAAACAGCTCTCATCTGTTTCAGATTGACATGAATCATATAAAATTGCCATTTTTATTGGTCAAAAGCAGCTCATTATTGGCAATTTCATTTGGTTACATGAGGTGCAGACTGGATTTAATCCTGAGCAAGCCACCAGCTCCAGAAGGATGGGACAATGAGGTGTAATTCACTTCTCCATCTCTGAACCTGAAACAGAACCTGACATATGCCACAGCTGTAATACCAAATGAATGAAGCAGGTGTCAATTCCTTCATGGGCTTTTTCCTTATTCATTCATATATTTGTCAACAAGCATTCATTGGTATTAGTATGTATCCGATACTAAGTGCTGGTTACAGCAATTAAGCAGTACTTTATTTAAATATGGTTGAATTACTTTAAGAGCAGACAGACATTGACCTTCCCTGAGACCATTAATAGTCCAGTGGGTGAGACAGACATTAAACATACAGTGGCCTGAGTGTTTATTATAATTGTGATAAATGGTACAAAGGAAAGAGTGCATGTAACCCTTGAGTGCTTGATGTGGTTTGGAGGTTTCGTCCCTTCCAGATCTCACATTCAAATGTAATCTCCAGTGTTGAAAATGGGTCTCATGTGAGGTGTTTGGGTCATGGGGGTGAATCCCTCGTGAATTTGGGTGTGGTCCTCAGATAATGAGTGAATTCTGGCTCTGAGTTGACACAGGATCTGGTTGTTTAAAAGAGCGTGGCCCCTCCCTCTCTCTGTCCGTCTGGCTTCTCCTCTCACCCTGTGATACTCTAGCTCTCCCTTTGCCTTTCACCATGATTGGAAACTTTCTGAGGCCTCACCAGAAGCAGATGCCAGCACCATGCTTCCTGTATAGACTGCAGAACTGTGAGCCCAAATAAACCACTTTTCTCTATAAATTACCCAGCCTCAGGTGTTCCTTTTCAGCAATGCAGGAACAAACTAACATAGTACTCATTAGGTACAAAGCACAAGGGTGGCTCCTGGGAAGGTTACAGTGATAAAATGCAGCCCAGCTGTCAAGAGAAGGAAGCATAGTAGATAGCATTCTGCTCACAAAGATTTGGTATCAAGCTTAGGCATAGCCATGTGACTGGTTTTAGCCAATGAAATGTGAGCATGAGTGCTGGTCATTTCCAGGCAGAAGATTCAAGCCTCCGTGTGCCATGCTGTCTTTTCCTGCTGCCACACACTGCTGCATCATTAGCCAGGGTCCTGGAATACAGGCCCTGGAGAGCAGAGTCCTCAGCTCCTCCCAATGGGTACAAAACATGAGTAAGAAATAAACCTTAGTGGTTACAAACCCCTGACAATTTCAGGGTGTTTCAGACAGTTTCAGCATAAGCTTGCCTAACAGCAGTCATGCATGCCCTTGCCCTAATCTAGTATGAAACTGTGTTATAGATTTCCATATTCCTCTCCAGTGCCAAGTACAGTGGCTTCCACGTGGCAAGTACCAGTAAATGATTGTGAATTAACAATTCAGCACAGAATGTGGTAATTGCCATAAAAGAAGGGCAAATTTGGTGCCCTGAGAGCTCAGAGATGGGAGAGCTCAGCTTTAGCTCCGGAATGAGGGCATTTTGAGCACAGACTGATGCTAAATGCTCCGTAATTAAAAACTAGTATTACGATCACTGTTATCATTGTAATCCAGTTGTGTTTAGGAAATGAAATGAGTGAAGCCCATCCGTACCCAGCCCCTAGAGTTTGTCTGTGTCCCCAGTGGGACAGACATGGCCTCACAACTGAGTGAGACAGGAGCACATCATACTGCTCAGGATCCTTCTTTATACTCCGGGTGGCATGGACTCTAGCAGCTGTGGCCTCACATTCTTAAAGCCTCATGATCAGAGAAGAGCATGCATCCTTCTCAGCTCAAGATTTTTAAATCCCAGGGAAGACTTTCTATTGGTTCAGTTGAAGTCATATGTCTTTTCTTGAACCAATTATTGTGGTCACTGGGTAAAATCCGGCTGAATTGGCCAGGCATGGTGGTTCATGCCTGTAATCCAAGCACTTTGGAGGCCAAGGTGGGCGGATCACCTGAGATTGGGAGTTCAAGACCAGCCTGACCAACATGATGAAACCACATCTTTAAAAAAAAAAAAAAATCCAGCTGAATAGCCCAGCCAAAATTTGGTCCTCTCCTTCTGTCCAAAAAGAGCAGTATCCGTTCTAGGAAGAATAGACTCAGAGTCATCATGAGTCAAGCAGGCCCCCCATTTTTATAAGTTTTATGCAATCAGTTATTGAGTACTTATTGCTGTATGGAAGACTCTGTGCTTGGCACTGTGCAGAATACAGAAGACATAAAAGCAGAAGAAGTATTGGGAGTTGAGGAGGCAGAGGCAAGAAAAAGGTAAAGTCCAGACTGAGTCCAGCCCCCATTGCACAGACACTCCCTCTGGGCTTCCCTGCCCTGGAATGTCTCTCCACCAGAAAGCTCTGGTCCCCTCCCAGCACAGCCCCCAAAGAGCTAAAAGTCAAGGCCACTCACTCCTGAGCATGACAGCCAAGCTGGGTGAGAATGAATGGGGCTCTGTGAGGCAGCTTGCAGCTCTCTCAACACTGCTCTGCCTCGTGCACTGTGTTCTTGTGGTTTCTGTCTCCTCTTCTGTGTTTACAGGGTTGGGAAACTGCTACAGCCCTCGCCTCTTCCCTGAGTGCCTCAGGGTGACAAAGATGAAGAAGCCACTTGGTTCTAGTAAGTGTGGCCTGGATCTGATATGGTTTGGCTCTGTGTCCCCACCCAAATCTCCTCTGGAATTGTAATCCCCATGTGTCAAGGGAGGGAGGTAACTGGATCATGGGGCCAGTTTCCCCTATGCTGTTCTCATGATAGTGAGTGAGTTCTCATGAGATCTGATGGTTTTATAAGTGTTTGGAAAGCTCCTCCTTTGTTCACTCTTCTTTCCTGCTGCCTGGTGAAGAAGGTGACTGCTTCCCCATCTGCAATGATTGTAAGTTTCCTGAGGTCTCCCCAGCCACATGGAACTGTAAGTCAAACCTCCTTTGTTTATAAATTACCCAGTCTCAGGTATTTCTTTCCTTTTTTTTTTTTTTTTTTTTTTTTTTGAGACAGGGTCTCACATTGTCACCCAGGCTCACTGCAACTTCCATTTTCCAGTTTCAAGCAATTCTCCTGCCTTAGCCTCCCAAGTAGCTGGCACTATCACCATGCCCAGCTAATTTTTTGTATTTTTAGTAGAGACTGGGTTTCACTATTTTGGCCAGGATGGTCTCGATCCCTTGACCTTGTGATCTGCCAGCCTTGACATTCCAAAGTGCTGGGATTACAGGTGCGAGCCGCCACCCCTGGCTATTTCTTTATAGCAGTGTGAGAATGAACTAATACAGGCTCTTAATAACAGTGTGAGAACGAACTAAAACAGGGTCTATCCACAGTCAGCACTGTGCAGTAGGCACAGAAGTGAGAGAGAACTGGGTCTAACCAGAGCCCTGTCACTCACAAGCTGGTTAGCCTGGGATGTTAGAGCCACTGGGAATGCACTGCGTGGTACATAGCATTAAAATAGAACTGCAGTGACATAACAAATCAGGGTTTCTTTTTCATACCTGCCAGAAGTTCAGCTTTGGTGGCTCGACCACCAAAGGGCCACCAGCTCTGAGACTCTTTGGGCCTTTTCGTTTTGAAAGCTGGCCCCTGAAGTGCTAGGCATTGCATCTGTCAGTGGTTGAGCAATGAAGAAGGGTTCGGGCCAGGGCAAAGGCCATGGGACATGTCTTGTCTGTCTGTTTTTATCAGGAGAGCAAAACCTTTCCCAGAAACTTCCAACAGGCCTAGGTCTCATTGGCCAGATTAAAAGAATGGGGAAAAGAGATATTTTACTTCTCCAGTCCTCATAATGGAAGACAACAAGTGGAAAAAATATTGGGAACAACTGTAGGTCAGCCAGGTGACCATGTCTGCTCCAGGAAGTTACCTTCTTAGCCCCATGCACTAGTTCCCTAGGGCTTCCAGAACAAAAGACTGCAAACTTGGAGTGGCTTAAAAACCATAAATGGTTTTGCCTCACAGCTCCAGAGGCAAGAAGTCCAAGACTGGTGTGGGTAGGGTTGGTTCCTTCTGAGGGCTGAGAGGGAGGAGCTGCTCCCAGTCCCTGATCCAGCTTCCCAGGGCTGACTGGTCATCTTTGACTCTCCTTGGCTTGGAGAAGGATCACCCCAACTGCTGCCTTCATCATCACATGGTGTTTTCCCCGGGTGTGTGTCTGCTTCCACATTTCCCCTCTTCATCAGGATTCCAGTCTTACTGGATTACAGCCCACCCTAATGACCTCACTTCAACTTCACCACCTCTGTAAAGACCTGCCTCCAGATAAGGTCACATTCTGAGATACTGGAGGCTAGGAGGTCAACATATAAATTTGAGGGGGACATGTTTCAACTCATAACAACTCCCTTTCCTTTTTTTTTTTTTTTTTTTTTTTTTGAAACGGAGTTTCGCTCTTGTTACCCAGGCTGGAGTGCAGTGGCGCGATCTCGGCTCACTGCAACCTCTGCCTCCTGGGTTCAAGCAATTCTCCTGCCTCAGCCTCCCGAGTAGCTGGGACTACAGGCACGTGCCACCGTGCCCAGCTAATTTTTGTATTTTTAGTAGAGACGGGGTTTCACCATGTTGACCAGGATGGTCTCGATCTCTTGACCTCGTGATCCACCCGCCTCGGCCTCCCAAAGTGCTGGGATTACAGGCGTGAGCC
>PVKV010014250.1:0-58237 GCA_004027835.1 Alouatta palliata | reverse complement strand
AAAAAAAAAAAAAAAAAAAAAAAACAACAACAACAGGCTGGGTGCAGTGGCTCATGCCTATAATCCCAGAACTTTGGGATGCTCAGGTGAGAGGATCATTTGAGGTCACGAGTTCGAGACCAGCCTGGCCAACATGGTGAAACGCTGTCTCTACTAAAAATGCAAAATTTAGCTGGGCGTGGTGGTGGGCGTCTGTAATCCTAGCTACTTGGGAGGCTGAGGCACAAGAAGAACTTGAACCCTGGAGGCAGAGGTGGCAGTGAACTAAGATGGTGCCACTGCACTCCAGCCTGAGCAACAGAGCAAGACTCCATCTCAAAAAACAACAAAAGAAAAACAATGGGCCGGGCGCGGTGGCTCATGCCTGTAATCCCAGCACTTTGGGAGGCCGAGGCGGGTGGATCACGAGGTCAAGAGATCGGGACCATCCTGGTCAACATGGTGAAACCCCGTCTCTACTAAAAATACAAAAAACTTAGCTGGGCGTGGTGGCGCACGCCTGTAGCCCCAGCTACTCCGGAGGCTGAGGCAGGAGAATTGCTTGAACCCGGGCGGCGGAGGTTGCGGTGAGCCGAGATCGTGCCATTGCACTCCAGCCTGGGTAACAAGAGCTAAAACTCCGTCTCAAAAAAAAAAAAAAAAGAAAGAAAAACAATGAAGAAAACTATGGCACATTTGTCACAACTTAGAGGTTAACATTGGCATATTAGTATTAGTGAAATGTGATTTTTAAAAATTATTATTTCAAAATATTTTTGTAGAGACTGGGCCTATGTTGCCCAGGCTGGTCTTGAACTCCTGGACTCAAGTGATCCTCTTGCCTCTTGGCTTCCCAAAATGCTGCGATTACAGGCTTGAGGCACTATGCTCAACCTAAACTTCAGATTTTATTTAGTTTGCACCAGTTTTCCTAATGTCCTTTTTTCTGTTCCAGGATTCAACCCTGGATATCACATTGCATTTAGCAGGTTTTGTTTTTAATGGACTATGTTATACCTACACAGAGTGTATATAAAGTATAGGTTTGGTTTAACAGTGTGGCCTGCTTTTCCAACTTGCTGTTCTTGGCATGCTGGGCTAGCACCAGCCCAGTCTGCCACACAATCCCAAAAGGCTGTTGGAATTGTGAGAATTTCAACTCTGATTTTTTTTTTTTTTTAAGAGGGTCTTGCCCTATCACCTGGGCTGAAGTGCAGTGGTATCATCATAGCTCACTGCAGCCTGGAACTCCTAGGCTCAAGGGATCTTCTTGCCTTTAACTCCCAAGTAGCTAGGACTACAGGCTTAAGCCACCACATGTGGCTTTTAATTAGCAGGGGCGTGAATTTCCGGGGCCAGGTCCAAAGTAGCTTGAGAATAGCTTTTACTATAATAAAATAATACTATAGTGAAGCTGTGGAGGGGTTACAATGGATTGAATTTTTTTTTTTGAGACGTAATCTTGCTCTGTCGCCCAGGCTGGGGTGCAGTGGCGTCATCTTGGCTCCCGGGTTCAAGCAATTCTCCTGCCTCAGCCTCCGGAGTAGCAGGGACTACAGGCGTGCACCACTATGCCCAGTAGAGACGGGGTTTCACCATGTTGGCCAGGATAGTCTCGATCTCTTGACCTCGTGATCTGTCCACCTCGGCCTCCCAGAGTGCTGGGATTACAGGCGTGAGCCACCGTGCCTGGCCTTTATAAACTTTTAAATGGGAAAAAATTATCAGGTTTTGGCTGTCTTGTCAGGATATAATAACAAGCCACCAAGTTGTGGTCCATTTAATCGTCAAATCGCTTCGAGGTAAGCACAATTTGGTCCTTCCCCGGAAACTCGAAGACGTGAAGCAATTTGCACAAAATCTTGGAGTGAAGGGCCAAACTGGGCACTCACACTCAGCCCACCCGGCAGCGTCATTCGCCCAAAGTCGGGCTGTTGCTCAAACTGCCATGTGCAGGGACTGAATATCCCCTCTTAGCACAAACACCAGCAACTTCCGGGAGATCGCCCGAAAACTTCAGCGCGCTTGCGCCGCCTAGTGACGTCAACCATTCCGTCCCGCCCCCTTCTGGAGCGCGGAGCCGCTGAGCGGGCCGGCGGCCATTTTGTGAAGCGGCGAAGGAGGTGGTGGCAGCGGTGGGCTCCGGGCAGCCGTTCGGGCTGGGGCTGTCGTCCGCGGGGCGGAGGCACTCGCGCGGGGGGTAATTCGGGGTCTGGGTTCTGGTGCCGCGCAGCTTTCCCCGGTAAGACTCCCGCAGTCCCTGAACGGGCGGGGCTGTGCGGGGCTCGTGCCGCCCCTCGGTGGCCTGGGGCGGGGCCTTCGGAGGCCTTCGAGCCCGCGGTAACTAGCGCCCCACACAAAGGGTCGGGGCAGGGCTGCAGGGTTCTGGGGTGCCACTTACGCCTCTGAGACCTGAGAGGATGCAAGGAGGACGCAAGAGAGCATGAGCCTGCGTACCGAAGTGGGGACGAGGCCATAGCGAGGACGCCCCCGTGGTCTGAGAGGGGGGAGGCCAGAGCTGGCTGGCTCGGCGGCCTGCGAGCTAACGGGGACTGCAGTGAAAACACGTCTGCATCCCGAATCCAGAAGATTTCTTGTCTCCCCCAATGGAGCAGAGGTTATAACGACATCTCTGCCTGGAGGTGGGGAGATAATCGTAGTCAGGACACTTCCACGACCCGGAATGGAAAGGAGGCCTTTGTGGCCTACCAGCAAAAGGGGACCCAGGTCACACCTGTGGGGAGGAAGCTGTAGTCGGTACACTCCTGTGAGTTCAGGCAGGAAGTCTTACAACCGGGCGCCTTCGTGACCTCAAGCTGGAGGGGGTTGCAGTGAAATGCCCACGAGGTCCATTGCTGGGGAGGGGCTTGCTCCAGGGTGTAGCAGTTTAAGAAGCCGGCGTCTGAAGCTAGGAAGTGAGGGGCTGGGGTGAGTACGCCTCCCGAAGCTCTAGAGTTATAGTAAGATGGCAGGCCTTTGGTCCCCCAGTAGGGAAGGGGCTGCTCTGAGCAGCACTTCTGTGGATCCCTCGGGAGAGGATCCTCTAGCATTTCAGGAGGACGAGATCCAGTGGGCTGCGGCGGGTGGGTGGTTTTGATGGGAGTTAATTGAGTTTCTCTGAAGCTCGGCTGCGTTAGTTGGCAGCCACGTGAATTGGGTGGTGCGGGGACTTTGAGGATCAGGTTAGTGAGGAGGATGGACGCCAGAGCGGCAGGCTTATCTGCTAGGTTGTAAACAAACGTTTGGGCTTTTTGTGTGCCTCCAACGTGTGCCTTATAATGACAAACCTGAGGGGTTCCGGTGAGGATTACTCAGTATTAAGTGCTAAACATTCATTCATATGGGTGGTGTCACGCTGCGAATTGCAGACTTTAAGAGATTTCTGGGCCCTAAAACCCTTCTTGGCTCCTGGATTCCCAGAGATAGCCTAATGTAAATTGAGGAAGTTGGTAGGGACCATTTTATATTATTCAAGAATAGGGTATAACCTACTGGAAAAAAATGTCATGGCAACTGAAGGTTTGTTGAAGGGAGAGGCTAGGCTTGTGACTGCAGTATTTTAGTGCTTCTTGCTTGAATGGTTTGAAATGGTGTAATTTTTGCAAAATGCAGTCAGCAACAAGAATTGTCTGGGACCTTGTTAAATAGTGTATATTGGTAATGCAACTTAGAGCATTTACAGTTGAAAAACTCAAGTCTGGACACGTAGGGGAATCTCGTACAAGACTGGTTGTACTTGTTTTTGAAATTTGGTAGTTTTGATAAGAATGGAGGATTTCTGGATTTATTGGAAAGTGTGCAGACATTTTCCAAGAATATAAAAAGAAGCTGGGAAGAACTGTTACAGGTGGTTCAAATAACGTTATGGTAATTTATGAAGAAAGTGAAATGTTTGACGTGTTTATATAAAACAGTTAATGAAGATGTGCTTAGTATATATTATTGGACAGATTTTTAATAAAACAGGGAATGCATTTTTATATCACATATGCTCGATTAACTGTTGATTACTTTGTTTATGGATTGTAATGTATAATTTTCATTTTCCTTATATTCAGATCTGTTAGATGAAAAATGTGAAGCTTTAGAAATAATCGTGTAGTTACTTGCAACGTATTGTTACATGCTACGACCAGTACGCTTTGGGCTTCTTTCACCTTCTTTGACGTGTCAGATGTTTTGATGACTGAGTATTGAGTTTGGGAGTTGTTAGTACAATTTTTAGATGTGAAACTTGATTTTGTGGGCCAGTGTGTTCCAGGTGCTGGAATCCAGTGACTGTATTGATAGTTTTCACTCCATTTTGCAGAGATCCACTCTGTCATTCATTTTGAATGAATTGTTTTCTTCTGTAGATGTTGTAGGAAGAACCAAGTGTCATTAGTAGGTTGCACAAAAGATGCTTGTAGGCATCCCTCTCTAAAATGCAGAGATTGATGTCCACTTTTGTATCTTTTGTCTGGCCCACAAGTGCTCAATATTAAATGCTCATAGAGTAAAGGAATATTGTTAGATGTTTTCAACTAAACAAAAAATAATTTTATCTAAATTACAGTTGTATCAGATTTTACTACCACACCCATGTACCTTTTGGTTTACACAGAACTTTTAAGTTTAAAGTCAGCTTTTAAGTCTCAAAAACATAGTGAGGGTGAATGTGGTTGGTTAGGTTTAGAAGTATAATTTTGCTTTGAGGTGAAAATGAAGGTAGTGAACGTTTTTGTTGGCATTTGGGGGGACTGAAAAATAAATTTTTTGACAGGAGGACTATCTTATTTAGAAATGTCTTTTCATTTGCTGCCTTTAAGTACGGAATGGAGGTTAATGGAAAAATTGAGTAATGCATTATAAAAAGTATGTATCTCCATCATTGTCAGAATAATTTTTCGTTAAAAATGATCCCAGAATTTGAAATACGGTCCGTTTGGGAATGGGGAACAAAATCAAGTGGCCGAAACTGTGGTTGTTTCATAATGTTTACTATAAAGTGATTATACTGTTCTTAGCATTGTGCCCGTTGTGATTTGTTCTCTGTTGCTCATTTCTGAGGTGAACATTTGAGGGGTTGGTTGTTTCTTTTGGATCTGAAGAAGCTAGCTCTGCTGTAACCTGGTTCTTGTTGATTAAAGAGTGATGACTGAACAAAGTTAAATTTCACTTTTGGATGTTTACTACCAGATGAAGAGTGAAAATAGTCGTTTTAGTTGTGCCTTGACTTCTTTGTAAAGAGATTTGTTCTCAGACATTTTATTCTGAAATTTCAAGTGATTAGATTAGCTAGTAAATAATAAAGTCTGTCTTGTCATAACTATGCTAAATTTTTGTAGCAGATACTTGTGATTTGTGCATGCATCTGGTGTTTTGTCAAGTTGAAGCAAGCCTTTATGTTAGGACTGATTCCTAACATGAATGGAAAACATACAAAGCCAGCTTCTTCTTTTAGATCTTGTGAAATATATCAGTGGCTTTAATGATAAATCAGGCCCATTTTCTCCTTCCCTATCATTATGCTGTGTGTATAGATAGAATATGTATTTTAGATGTTTTATTGTGTAGTTATTATTTTAGTCTTATCCTTCTAAAGTTCACCAAAGCTTTAGGTGAATGGAGTGGATTTTTGAAAATGCATTCAGTTGCTAGCTGACATTTAGAATACAGGAGTGAGTAGTTTCCTGGAAAACAGTGACACTTCTGCTGAATTCTTGTGGCATTACAAAATGAGGTGTCAAAACAAATAAAAGTCTATCAGTTCTGTTTCCATCTACCTTTCCCTTTTGAAGAGGTATAATACCAAGGGTTTTGAAGTTCTGACTTCTAGCATCAACTTTCTGCATATTTTTCCTTGGTATGAGGTCGGATGGACATTCCCCTTTGCTGAAATATAAGAGAACCATAAATTTCTATCTGGATTAATTTTGTGCTTTAAGTTGTACACATAAAGCTTGAACTAGGCATTTGCCAAATTCAGCTGGGCCTTTCAGCCTTGCCTTGTAGAATGAGAAATTTCCTCCTTTTAAATGTAATTTTTGGTAACCTTTTAGAAATTTTTGAGAGTAGACCTGGTGAGTTCCCTTTGAGCTTAACTGGCTGACCCCACATATGTCCTTCTCAAGATGAAATACCGTATCTTTTGAGTTTGGAAGGGAAGAGGCTGAGGAACCTGTTTACATTGTATTCAGGCATATGCCCTGGCCCCATACCTAACCTTTTGAATTAGAATCTCCAGTAGGGATCAAATGTTTATTACAAGTTCTAGAAACTAGAAAGTTACCCTGTTAATGTGGCTTCTGGATTAAAACCTGTACATAAATATTGTAGTAATTAATGCTCTTGCTCATTGCTTTACTTGAAGCAGGTTTTTTTTTCTGCTTCTCATTTCCCTTTGTGGCCTGTTAGATAAAGTACTAGATATGGCTTTTAAATGAATAGTTTTTAAATCCCTTAGACTTAATTAGGCTAGGCTAGGTGGGGTGCCTCATACTTGTAATCCCAGCACTTTAAGATACCGAGGTGGGTGGATCACTTGAGGTCAGGAGTTTCAGACCAGCCTGGATAACATAGTGAAACCCGGTCTGTACTAAAAATAACAAAACTTAGCCAGGGGCGGTGGCGCACGCCTGTAGTCCCAGCTACTCGGGAGGCTGAGGCGTGAGAATAGCTTGAACCCAGGAGGAGGAGGCTGCAGTGAGCCAAGATCACGCCACTGCACTCTAGCCTGAGCGACAGAGCAAGACCCTGTCTCAAAAAAAAAAAAAAAAAGACTTAATTAGGCTAGATTTCTACAACATAAAAAAGATTAGTGGAATGCTCTAGGCTTTTGAGTGTGTTGATTACAGATTTCCATAGCTTTTGTGGCAAAACAATCTCACTGTTCTTGAGCAACTTGAGTAGTTGACTAGAAGAAGTATGTTTTACTATTTAGTGATGAATGTTAAAGTCACTAGTTTTATTTTGGTCTTGGAAGATGTTAATTTAAGATGAGCATCATTCGGATAAGTAGTCGTTGGTAGTGTTAATACTGAACAGTGAAAAATTTCTTCTCTCTCTGAATTAAAATGTGACCTTTAAAAAAATTAAAAGTAAAAAATGATCTTTGAATATAGTTGTCCAGGCATTTGGTCATATATGCTTGTGACTTGTTTATAACTTCAGTAGTTCCAAAACAGTGGAAAAGAAGTGACCTGTTTTTACTTTAGGATATACTGTTACTATGTCAGGCATTTTTAGGGTTGGTTTTGTTTTTTGTTTTTTTAATTTTTACAAGTTTTTTGAAACTGTTATATCAGAGGAAATTTCCCTTAATATTTTGTTAATATTTTGAGCTCCAGTGGAATTAGTCCTTATAGCAAGAACTCATACTTCATTTGTTTTGTGATGTTGAATGCTATTTTGGTGCAAAATAAAATGTGTTGAAAGAATAATTGTAGTAATTTCCATGAGTACCCTGAGTATCCTTGAATTGCTGTCTTAAGTTGTCCAAGAATTGTTACTGTGCGAACTTGTGTTTTTTCATCACAATTTGGTGAGAACCTGGGGAAATAGACTTGTGTTAACAGAGTTTTCTGGACTGGTTTAATTATAAAGTTATCAAAGCAATTAGCAGCTATGAAGCTGAGCTCTATGATTGTTTTAATTTTCAGTTGATTCATTATTGGGCTATGTTATGACACTTGCTGTAGGTAAATATATAAATATTTTGAAATACTCAAATTTGAAAGCAATACTAACTAAAAAGCATGTGTGGGATTTTGTTACGGTGTCTTTCCTTTTTTTTTTTTGATATGCATTCTAATGAAGTACTCTGGTGGTTTCAGACTCGCCCTCGTAATGTACAGTGTGGCCTGTGCGTGTTGTTTTGTGTTTCCTGCATTGATTTTTGCCTCCGTTTATTCTCTATTGCAGTCTAAAAGTTGGTTTTAATTGGTTGCCCACAGGATTGACTTGGCCTCTACTTCTTGTTAAGAAAATACATCTCTTGTTTTATCAGGTAAGAGATTTTGAATAGAGAGTTTGTTTTTATACAAAATAAAATGAGATAGCTTATTAAGAAATAAAACGATATGTGTAGCAACTATTGTGTGTGTGTGTGTGTGTGTGTTTGTGTGTGTGTGTGGTTTTGGTTTTTTTTTTTTTGACAGAGTCTCACTCTGTCACCTGGGCTGGAGTGCAGTGGCACAATCTCGGCTCACTGCAGCCTTCATATTCTGGGTTCAAGCAATTGTCTGCCTTAGCCTCCTGAGTAGCTGGTGGGATTATAGGCACCTGCTACCACACCTGGCTAATTTTTTTGTATTTTTAGTAGAGATAAGGTTTCATCATCTTGGCCAGGCTGATCTTGAACTCCTGACCTCATGATCTACCCGCCTCGGCCTCCCAGTGTGCTGGGATTGCAGGCGTGAGCCACTGTGCCTGATCGGTGTGTTTTTTTCTTTACAAGTTTATCTGAGGGATGGGGGTGGCGTAGATTGGGTACTTTGAACAGTTGTTCCTTCCTTTGGGGGTCAATTTTATTTATATAGATGTATTTCTCTTGCTGTTTTCCTGATAGGTAGTAAGTTAGCTGTTTTAAAGTATAGTTATTGGGTCACATGTTTTAGAGTACAAATTTTAGACTTTAAATGGAACCTTAGTGAGTGGAATCTCTCTTGTTTAAATAAATAAGATAGGCCCAAGTTAGGTTGAAATGAGTTAGCTGTCAAACAGTTACTTAGTAACAGAATAGCAGATGTTATTTCATATTTTTTGGAAGCTAGAAACAGTTTTCCTCATCTGATGGCTCTATGAATAAATCTTGTATTTTACTTTGGTTTAATATTCAGCCCTTTTCCAGCTGGTAACCTGAGGCATATTTTCAATAGAATATTCTCATGTCTACCTTGTATAAACTTGCAGTAAATCCCTACTCTTAACAGAAAATGGTTTGAAGACTTAACTGTATATGTCATTTTAGTCCTGTGTTGGTTTTGTGTTCTTGGGACTATATCAAGTTCCTGTTTTATTGCCCCAATGCAAACTAATATCTCTGTCTCTCAAGTTGTTTTGAATACCTGGATTGCCTGTAATGTTTCCCCTATACAGAGCGATTAAGCATTTTTTTGCTATTGCAATTTTGCATATAGCCCCATATTCTAGATTCAGCAAGGAATGTGAATTTAATGACTTGGAAACTACTTGATGAACCTCCTTATAGGCTGCTAAATAGTAAATGAGAAAAGAGACTGTTGGTGTGATGTTTTTTAATTTTTCTTGTTAACTCTTGAAGTTTGTAAATGAAAAGCTTCCGCACCCTCCCCAAATTTCTAGTGCTTTATGATGGCCTCACAAAAAGCATTTTCTGTTTGCTAGTCCATTTTTCTGGATTAAATTTGAAGGTGGCTTTTATTTTTGTGTGTTTGTGAGAAAACTGTCAAAGCCAAACAGTTTGTTTCTTGTTTGTATACGGCAGTCGTAATATTGAGAGATAATTACAGATTTTGTTGCATTGAATTAGTATTTATATAATATTTGACACTGAAGAACTGCTTTCGAAATGGAGTTATAGAGTTCTGAGAGCTAACAGCAGGAAATCTTCTCCCTTCTAATGTTCTTACTTGAGAAGTGATAAAACTCTCTTCATTAATTTAAAACCTTTCTGAGGGTCATAGAGCTGATTTTATAGGCTTATATTTAAAAGTTGACTTTTTAGGCTGGGTGCAGAGGCTCACGCCTGTAATCCCAGCACTTTGGGAAGGCGAGGCGGGTGGATCACCTGAGATCAGGAGTTGGAGACTAACCTGACCAACATGGTGAAACCCCATCTCTCCTAATACAAAAAAAAAAATTAGCCGGGCATGATGGCACCTGCCTGTAATCCCAGCTACTTGGGAGTCTGAGGCAGGAAAATCACTTGAACCCAGGTGGAGGTTGCAGTGAGCGAAGATTGTGCCATTGCACTCGAGCCTGGGCAACAAGAACAAAACTATATCTCAAATAAATAAATAAATAAAGTTGAACCCAGGTGGAGGTTGTAGTGAGTGAAGATTGTGCCATTGTACTCTAGCCTGGGCAACAAGAACGAAACTCCATCTCTAAATAAATAAATACTTACTTTTCAGATAGATTGGAAAACACCCTATGTTGTTGACCACCTTAATTTCAAAGTAATTTGTTTCCCAGTCCCAATACTTTGGTTTGTGTTACTTTACAAAGGACTGCCCTTGGATTTGCTCTTTAAAGCCTTTAGAACTGAAATATTGAAATTTGAGGGGAACATTTCTTTTTTGATCATACCAAAATAGGCATGATCTAAGGAGATGAGTTAATAACCACATATCCTACAGGAATTGCCTAGGTCCAAGACTGTAACAGCCACTGAGTAATTCACACCCTAGTTCTAAACAAAAATAAAATATGCTTCCTTTTTACTGTCAGCCCCCTTTTAGGGGAAAATAATACTTAAAAAAAATTTTTTTTAATAGAAGGTGTGGTTATTAAGCATTGGACCTGAGTTTTAATTAAAATAGTCACAGTGAATGGCACTATAACCATGTTCTACTTCTGGGGGTAATGAAAATAGGTAACTCAGATTTTGGCTGTCCTATTCAGTAGTTCTTTTGGCTTCTTAGTATGTATTAACCTTGTTTATAATAAATAATTCCATATGTAGTTTTATATAATCTATAAGGTAATTTGAAAAGTTTTAGGATGAATAAAATAATGGAACCAGCCAGGCGTGGTGGCTCACGCCTGTAATCCCAACACTTTGGGAGGCCAAGGCGGGTGGATCACCTGAGGTCAGGAGTTTGAGACCAGCCTGCCCAACATGGCGAAACCATGTCTCTACTTAAAAAAAAAAAAAAAAAAAAGCAAAAATTAGCCAGGCGTGGTGGCAGGCTCCTGTAATCCCAGCTACTTGGGAGGCTAAGGCAGGAGGATTGCTTGAACCCAGGAGGCAGAGGTTGCAGTGAGCCAAGATCGTGCCACTGCACTCCAATCTGGGCGACAGAGGGAGGCTCTGTCTCAAAAAATAATAATAATAATAATAATAATAATAATGGAACCAGGTCTCATTTAAGACTTGAATCTACTTTTAGTCTTAAGTATTTATGATTAATTAGTATTCTGGTTTTCTACTTCTGTTGGATTTTGAGACTGAGCTCTATAAAATCACACTCTGATAATTCTGTGAACTTATCAAGTATATAGGGAAGATGCTAAGCCAATTTTAAATATTAACTTTCATACATCCTTTGCATGTTTTTTCCCCTATAGATTGTTAAATTTTGTTTCCTGATTTGACTTGCACATTTTAAATCTTACTTTTAAATCGTTACTGAATGATTAGTGGTCTGAATGATATATATGGTGATTTTACTGTCTATGGTTGTTTTTTCTTGAACCTTTTGAGTCTTGGGACTGAAGTGTTTCCAAAATTACTGCATTCTGGAAGTTGAAATTGTCTAGGTTTTACATTGTAAATGGCACGTAATGTTCAGTTTTTAGAATATCTAAATTAAAGAAACACATTGCCTCTGATAGCTTGAGGAAATATTTGAGGGCCTAATATGGTAGCTGGTCATTCTTGTAGCTAAAAACTTGGTGTGATAAACAGGAGTCTGACCTGGCCGTTGCCTTTTCTCATCTGCAGGTGTGTGTGGTTTCAGCGCAGCATGGCTGTGGTCATCCGTTTGCAAGGTCTCCCAATTGTGGCGGGGACCATGGACATTCGCCACTTCTTCTCTGGATTGACCATTCCTGATGGGGGCGTGCATATTGTAGGGGGTGAACTGGGTGAGGCTTTCATCGTTTTTGCCACTGATGAAGATGCAAGGCTTGGTATGATGCGCACAGGTGGTACAATTAAAGGGTCAAAAGTAACACTATTGTTGAGTAGTAAAACGGAAATGCAGAATATGATTGAACTGAGTCGTAGGCGTTTTGAAACTGCCAACTTAGATATACCACCAGCAAATGCCAGTAGATCAGGACCACCACCTAGCTCAGGAATGAGTGGCAGGGTAAACTTGCCCACAACAGTATCCAACTTTAACAGTCCTTCGCCCAGTGTAGTTACTGCCACGACTTCTGTTCATGAAAGCAACAAAAACATACAGACATTTTCCACAGCCAGCATAGGAACAGCTCCTCCAAATATGGGGGCTTCCTTTGGGAGCCCGACGTTTAGCTCAACCGTTCCAAGCACAGCCTCTCCAATGAACACAGTCCCGCCGCCACCAATTCCTCCAATTCCAGCGATGCCATCTCTGCCACCAATGCCATCCATTCCCCCAATACCAGTTCCTCCTCCAGTACCTACATTGCCTCCTGTGCCTCCTGTGCCCCCGATTCCCCCAGTTCCTTCTGTGCCACCCATGACCCCACTGCCACCCATGTCGGGTATGCCACCCTTGAATCCGCCACCTGTGGCACCTCTACCTGCTGGAATGAATGGCTCTGGAGCACCTATGAATTTGAACAATAACCTGAACCCTATGTTTCTTGGTCCACTAAATCCTGTTAACCCTATCCAGATGAACTCTCAGAGCAGTGTGAAGCCACTTCCCATCAACCCTGATGATCTGTATGTCAGTGTGCATGGAATGCCCTTTTCTGCAATGGAAAATGATGTCAGAGATTTTTTCCATGGGCTCCGTGTTGATGCGGTGCATTTGTTGAAAGATCATGTAGGTCGAAATAATGGGAATGGATTGGTTAAGTTTCTCTCCCCTCAAGATACATTTGAAGCTTTGAAACGAAACCGAATGCTGATGATTCAACGCTATGTGGAAGTTAGCCCTGCCACAGAGAGACAGTGGGTAGCTGCTGGAGGCCATATCACTTTTAAGCAAAATATGGGACCTTCTGGACAAGCTCATCCCCCTCCTCAGACACTTCCCAGGTCAAAATCGCCCAGTGGGCAGAAAAGATCAAGGTCAAGATCACCACATGAGGCTGGTTTTTGTGTTTACTTGAAAGGGCTACCATTTGAAGCAGAAAACAAACATGTCATTGATTTTTTTAAAAAGCTGGATATTGTGGAAGATAGCATTTATATAGCTTATGGACCCAATGGGAAAGCAACTGGTGAAGGCTTTGTAGAGTTCAGAAATGAGGCTGACTATAAGGCTGCTCTGTGTCGTCATAAACAGTACATGGGCAATCGCTTTATTCAAGTTCATCCAATAACTAAGAAAGGTATGCTAGAAAAGATAGATATGATTCGAAAAAGACTGCAGAACTTCAGCTATGACCAGAGGGAAATGATACTAAATCCAGAGGGTGATGTCAACTCTGCCAAAGTCTGTGCCCACATAACAAATATTCCATTCAGCATTACCAAGATGGATGTTCTTCAGTTCCTAGAAGGAATCCCAGTGGATGAAAATGCTGTACATGTTCTTGTTGATAACAATGGGCAAGGTCTAGGACAGGCATTGGTTCAGTTTAAAAATGAAGATGATGCACGTAAGTCTGAACGCTTACACCGTAAAAAACTTAATGGGAGAGAAGCTTTTGTTCATGTAGTTACCCTGGAAGATATGAGAGAGATTGAGAAAAATCCACCTGCCCAAGGAAAAAAGGGATTAAAGATGCCTGTGCCAGGTAATCCTGCAGTTCCAGGAATGCCCAGTGCAGGACTGCCCGGTGTGGGACTGCCCAGTGCAGGACTTCCCGGTGCGGGCCTGCCCAGTGCAGGACTGCCTGGTACGGCAATAACCGGCGCAGGACTGCCTGGTGCGGGAATGCCCAGTGCAGGAATACCTAGTGCAGGAGGTGAAGAGCATGCCTTCCTGACTGTAGGATCAAAGGAAGCCAACAATGGGCCTCCATTTAACTTTCCTGGTAGTTTTGGTGGATCAAATGCCTTTGGGCCACCAATCCCTCCTCCAGGATTAGGAGGGGCCTTTGGTGATGCTAGGCCTGGTATGCCTTCAGTTGGAAACAGTAGTTTGCCTGGTCTAGGATTGGATGTTCCGGGTTTTGGAGGTGGACCAAACAACTTAAGTGGGCCATCGGGATTTGGAGGGGGCCCTCAGAATTTTGGAAATGGCCCTGGCAACTTAGGCGGTCCCCCTGGCTTTGGAAGTGGCCCTCCTAGTCTTGGAAATGCCCCTGGGCATTTGAGTGGGCCACCAGCTTTTGGGCCTGGCCCTGGCCCTGGCCCTGGCCCTGGCCCAATCCATATTGGTGGTCCCCCTGGCTTTGCATCTAGTTCTGGAAAACCAGGACCGACAGTAATTAAAGTGCAGAACATGCCCTTTACTGTGTCTATTGATGAGATTTTAGATTTCTTTTATGGCTATCAAGTAATCCCAGGCTCAGTGTGTTTAAAGTACAATGAAAAAGGTATGCCCACAGGTGAAGCCATGGTGGCCTTTGAGTCTCGGGATGAAGCTACAGCTGCTGTCATTGACTTAAATGACAGGCCTATAGGTTCCAGAAAAGTAAAACTTGTATTAGGGTAGCCATTCACATCATTCTTTATAGGGTAGAACTTCATATTGCTGTGATTAATGCATCCAGATTGTTTTCCTAGTATTTCCAGGTTAGAACCTGTGGATTGTTTCAATTGCATATAGCTTGGTTTCCATAACATAGAGCATTGGTTGACTATTTACAGAAGACTCACTCACCAGGATAAACATTGCTGTATGTTACAGTAAAGCTATCTGGAGAGAACACATAAATGATTTTGGCATACCATAGAGAAACCATTTGTAAAACTCAAATGACCACATAAAGCTTATCAAGGAGTCTAGATTGGTCTTGTTTTATACCATATGGGATGATGAAAATAGAAATGTCAGTAGAACTCATTGAGGGTGCTCTTGCCAGCTGCTGAAAAATAGAAGTTGGCTACTCTCAGAATTTGGTTTAAAGCTGGACAGATTTACTTTGTTATAGGGTAAAGCTTTGTCTAAAGTCCTCATTTTCTTTTAAAATTGAATAAAATTTCTGTATACAGATTCATTGTATGTACCTTTATTGCTTCTTGAGGGTCCTTGCTGTATAGACAGTCCTGCTTCAGAAGTTGCTGCTTTGTTTGTCTAATTGACTCATTTGTAAATGAGCAGAACTGTTTTGTTGTTCTTTTTTTCCTAAATATAAAAGTCCACACTTGGTTTGTGCTATAACCTCAAATTTTGATTTCCAATGTCACACTTAAAACTGTGTGGAATAAGACTTTTGCCATAAAAATAAACTATGGAGTCCTTTACCTACCAGAGCCTTTTTGGTTTGACTGCCATGTTTTAGGATAGTCAGTTTAAAAATTGTTCATGTTGTTTGGATGGTATCAAAACCCAGAAACCACTTTTAATAATGTGTTTAAGATACTTGAAGTCCTATCCATGATGGACTAATTGTACTATCAATTTTCTCCTGTCCCAATTTATGTGAAATTTTGGCCTTTAAGGAAAAGAGGGGCCCATTCATAGGAAAGAGTATTATATCTAGGTTTTTAAAACTGAATTTGAAATTATCTTTGTTAGCAATAGTATTATAGAATAAAAGATCCATATGCTGGTTCATAGACTGATATGTATTTAGTCCTGTCATTTGGAGGCTTTTTGTTATAGTTGTTCGATCAGGGGCCTGTTTACTAAAATCCTTCATACAGAGTACAAGTGCAGCTGCCAGAGGGGAGAAAATTGACATTCTTGACCCTTTCGTATGCTCTTCTTTGGTGTACAGGACACTAAGGCAGGAGGACCACATGAGTTCTGGGTGGTTAAGTGTCCTTCTCCTGGAAACACTTGCCTTACAAGGCTCTAATTATGCCTACTTTCCCTAGTCAGTGCTCTAAAGATGTGTCACATTTTATGACAAACAATACAGAAGGGGAGATACGTGAGATGGTATGAAAAACACATTTTCTCACTGTCATAAAAGGCTCTTATTATGGGTAGTTTCCCTAGTGAAAATGCTCTGAAGATATGTCACATTATATTATAAACAATACAGAAGGAGAGATAGGTGACATATCATGAAAGACATTTTATCTTTTAATGGCCCCTTTGCCTTGATTTGAAACATCCCCAACATTTCATATAAATCAGTGTACTTAGAAAGGGGTCAGTCTTAAAATAAGTATTTCCTATTAAAATATATACATATATACACAGTGCCTTTTTGGTGTTGGGAGTCAGTGGAACACTGAAATACAGCGGTCGTGTAATTTAGAGTTAAGAGTGGCAACAGTTTCTTTTGATAAGATTTGGAAAGGCTTTTATCACTACAATCTTAGAGGATTGACAGTACAGAATTTTTGTTTAAGGGAAGGATTGTTTAGACTCAAGAGGTGACTGCGCTGTGGGTCTTTGGATAATTCATGAATACAAATTTGCTTTGACAGATCACTAGATACTGCCTCCTCAGCTTAAAAAGCAATATAACGTTTGTATATGCTGTTTAAGTTTCTGTTAAGTAATCATTTATCATTCCAAAGACAATGCAGAAAACTTCAGCACTGTTTGAGAGTCATGTTTCAACCACAGATATTTTCCCCATTGGAAAGCTGACTATTTTCATTTTAGAAAAATGGGTTGTTTGAAGATGAAAGTTTTTATCTTTTTTCACAATTTATTTTGGTTATATTTTCGTACATTCTTACTAAATATTTCATACACTTTATTGCAACTACTTTGTTACTTAACTACATCTTAGATAAATGCTGAAAAGGGAAACTTGATTTCATTGTTCATCTAATTAAATAAATTAAGAGCGGTTTGTGTAGAAATTGGAGAGAACTATGTTTTATATGAATCACAACAGTGCTCGTTGTGGAATGTATTAAATGCTTTGCCCTCTGGAACTTGATTTTTGTGTATCTGAGACTTATTAACAGTGCTAACTGCTAAGGATACTGTTTACCTTATTCTGGGCGTTAGAGTTTCAGTTTTTAAAAAATTCTTGAAAATGTATTCTGTGAAACTATTCATACCTCTCTTCCTGCGAATTTTCTCCTAAGAACTAGGTTTGGGGTAGGAATGAATTTACATTATTTTCTCATTTGCTTTGTATGGTATGAAGGATTTGTAAAGCTTTGCTCAAAGTTGTGTGCATTTGTAAACCTATCATGATATTTTCAATTTGATGTGTAAATTTTACTGTCTGTTTTTGGTGATTCTGACATTAATGGAAGAGACTATTTTCCATTAGATTTATTTTTTTTTCCCTCTCCCTTCTAATTTTTTTTTAATTGGTGTTCATTTTTCTTTTGATTTAAAGGATTAGAGAAATCTACAAATGTGTGTCACAAATAAGCAAATTTGTAAACTTTTCTGAACTTTAGTGAAACATTTAGTTCACAAGCATAATTTGGAGGTGTGTTCTGTGTTTACACTGTAGTTTGGATATACAGTTATTATTAGTGGCTTTTTAAAAAATGAAACAGTGTTAAGTGAAATGTAGTTCCTAGCTTTGTACTCCAAGTTGTCAAAGCATCAACAATGAAATTCCATTAGAAAACTTTTTATTTAAAATTTAAGATAGTAATTAATATTCAGTGTAGTTAAAGGGCAGTCTTAACCCACTGGATGAAAATCTAGGACTGTATGGAAGTAAGCAAAGATACACATTTTTAGGTGGAAAGAGTCAATCATGCATAACAATAAGGATGCATGAAAGCCTTATACTCCAACTCTCTTTTACTGGAGTCTGTGATTGAGTACAGGTGTGGGTCAAGTGTGTAAAAACAAAATCTCATCAATTTTAAGAACACTTGGGAAATGAGTAAAGAAATGTAAAATTGCTGCTAGTCAGATTTTTTGGAAAGAATTTCTGGAAGTGGTCACTTTAAAAATTATTTTCCACCCTTGCAAAATTGCCACATTTAAATTGTTTTACTGGCAGTTCTATAGTAGTCCAGACTTTAGAAACCAAACACAATAAAATGGCTTATTGCCAATATGGCCACAACATTGCCAGCAAATACTGCTTTGGCATCATTCAGCAGAGGTTTTTGTTTATAAAGATGAAGTCTTGAATACTGTTCAATAAACTTGTCAAAAAACAAAACAGGCTGATGCTTTTAATGCTTTAACTGCCCAAAAGTACTTTATTGAGCTGTCATATCTTGTCAGGGTTTTTTTTTTTTTTTTTTTTTAAACTCTTGAAAATATTTTATGCCTTTGGAAAGGTAGATTTGGTCTTCTTGGAGAAGTAAAAATTGTTGCTTATCCTTGCCTGCTAATGCTGAAGTGTCAAGAGAAGAGGATACTTGGAACAGCAGGGAGGAAAGTTGATTCTAGTTCAAGTCTATAGTATATATCTACCTTTTCAGAATTTTATGTGTGTGATGTGTTGGCAAACAAAGCCCTTAAAAATGTTGAAAACCTTTTATCTTGAGAGAGGTTAGCTTGTATTAGAATTTGGATACCCAGCATGTTTTAGAGGGGGTCAGACATACATTATTAAATAATCAAGGTTTGACTAAGCAATGGACAAATCACTGAGTGAAATCAGCTGTCTACAGATACCCAGAATGGCCTTTACTTTCTGAAAGGGCTGGACTGTGTGATAATATGTCTTCTTTTTTCAGGAGAGATCAGTTGGGTAATTCATTGTTACCTGCTTTCCAGTGTTTTACAGCAAGAAATAGTTTTATCAGTTATGTGCATCATCACTAATCTCCCAGAAGTAGAGCTTTTATGGGATACAGTATACTCTAAACTTACGGCTTTCCTTTTTTGTTAAACATAGCTTTATTTCAGTTTCATCTTTTTAATGTAAAATCTGATAGATCACATTGACTTGTAAAATGTTCTGGAAAGAGTGTACTCTGGTAGTAGCACAATTCTCTGATGTTATATTGACTTTTTCAGTAACATAAGCAAGTTCATCTATTGGTACCTGCTCAGGTAAATGGTAATCCCCCCTTTTTTGTTTCTGAGATGGAGTCTTGGTGTGTTGCCAGGCTGGAGTGCAGTGGTGCGATCTTGGCAGTTCGTTGCAACCTCCACCTCCCCCATTCAAGCGATTCTCTTGTCTCAGCCTCCCAAGCAGCTGAGACTACAGGCACATGCCACCATGCTCAGCTTAATTTTTTTTTTTGTATTTTTAGTAGAGACAGTTTCACCATGTTGGCCAGGATGGTCTCAATCTCCTGACCTCATGATCTGTGTACCTCTGACTCCCAAAGTGCTGGGATTACAGCCATAAGCCACCACACCTGGCCGGTAAATGATAATTCTTCTTTACCATGCTGTTCTTGTGTTTATTCTTGGTGCTTTGGTCTGCCTTGTGTTAGAGTCTCAAAAGCATCCTAGAGTATGACTCCTTTTCTGGATCAACATAACTAGCAGGGAGCAATTGTGGTGGCATGCTGTTCTACATATTGCTGTACCACTGGAGTCCAGAAGGAGTAAAAAGCCACCTGATACAAACATTTCATCCCCAGGGACAGAAGGGCAGCACTCAAAGTCTATGGGTAGGAAATAGTGCTGGGAAAAATCACATCAATCAAATCCTTTGAATTCTGTCAATAGCACCATGGACCTCCTTCCAGTGAAAATGTTCAAGGTGTGCTTGCCTTAGCAGCACATACTAAAAACTGGAATGATACAGAGAAGATTAGCATGGCTCCTGCTGCAAGATAACATGCAGTTTGTGAAGCATTCTGTGTTTTTCTTTTTTTTTAAATTATTATTAAAAGTCTCCATTGCTGAGGCACAGAGACTCAGCAGATGTCATAGAGAAGTGATAAATGGCACAGCTGAGCACTGGAATTGGTACCCCAGTTGTTCCAGACCTCAGGATTTTGACCTTAGTAACTTAATAGTTTCAAGTCATTTTGCTTAATTGATGGCTTGCCATTTCATGATAAGAGGAGGAGAAGATGACTATTTGGTTATGGAGCAATGACCAGCAAAAGAATGTAATTCAGTAAAGGTGTTCAGTCAGTTTATCTCTTCTTAGGAATGAGCTGTACTGTATTCAGATGGGCTACTTGATGGTTCATTCCCTCCATTCTGCTGCTGCTCATTTTCTCCCTCTTCTTGCTTATATAGTAAATCTGCTTGTAACCTGGACTTAAAACTCTTAGACTGAAGCCCCTTTACTGCTGTCTCTAGTCACGGCCTCCTAATGGGTGGGAATAGTTCATTCATAGTTTTTGGTTAGTGAATAAGACTAATCAAAAGCTGGGTGTGGCGGTTCACACCAGCAGTAGTGGGAAGATCACTTGAGCCCAGGAATTGAGATGAGCCTAAGTAACGTAGTGAGACCCTGTCTCAAAAAAAAAAAAAAAAAGCCTTGTCTCTTCGAGTTTGTGCTTCATATCAAATGATAACAACCACATTGTGCTACCACAGGTCACACAGTGGGAATGATTTAAGGTTACTTGCTCTGCCGCCCAGGCTGGAGTACAGTGGTACAGTCAGCTCACTGCAACCTCGACTTCTGGGCTCAAGCACTCCTGCCTCAGCCTCTTAAGTAGTTTATTTTTTGTGGAGACACGTTGGTCGTTGGGGGCGGTGGAGGGGTGGTTTCAACTGTGTGGCTCAGGCTGGTCTTGAACTCTGGGGCTAAAGCGATGTGCCTGCTTTGGCCTCTCAAAGTGCTGGGATTACAGGTTGTGAGCCACTGCGCCTGGCCTTGGTTTCTTAAAAGGTTTTAAATCACACCAGCTGGTACTGGTGCTGCTGCTGCTGATTGCCTTGATTTTTCTTTGATCCCACTTGGAAGTTTGTTAATGCCACACTCCACTATACTCCACACATTAGATTGCAGTGGGGGATAGAGAGTGGCACAGCCTTTATACATACCTCCCTTCTGTGGTTTGGCCTCTGGGACCAGCAGGGTCCCTGTGCTGTAACTCTGTCTGAAGTGATGGACATATTAATGCAACTACTGATTACTGATGGTAGATATGCTGCTTTACTTCTATGACCATTGAATTGACAGATTGGAATTGGAAACACCTGTTACCTTTAGGCTTTTAAGAGAACTTCACATGGATATACAGCTTAGCCATAGCTGTATCTCATACTAACAGATTTTTGTAGTGTTGTGCACCCAGCACATATACTTTGGTGGAAAAGCGAAATAAGGTTCCTGTTCAAGAGTTTAAAGTTATACAACTAAGTGCTCGGTTGTGCTTCTACTAGGTGGTACGTTCCTGTACCACAGGAACCAGGTAGAGGCTTTCTTGGCCATTTGTTAAGTCATGGTTAGACAGGAGCAAGTGTAAACTAGTCCGTGGTTGCAGTGTAGTTTCCTTTTGTTGAAATAGTCCTTTTGTTTTCTCGGCTTCCCTAACGTGAATTCTGAAGACTCATCTTGAGCTCTCCCCAGTGTCCCAAATGAATTTATTCCAGTGAGGGGTAAGGGTCTTGCATTATTAACAATAGGTAGGTTTCTTTTCCAAGAGCTCTGTTCTGCTTTTGTTCATTTACTTGTCTCCTTTTGTGCTGTAGGTGATACACACTCCTTTTGTGTACACTGTAGATACGCAGGTATTTGGTGATGCCTCAGTCCTAGAGATGATCAGGAAGGTGGTATAGCACTGTTGTCTCAGACACCCCTAGGTGATAGGCATTAAAAGAATGTAGATTTCTGCCGGGAGGGATGGGGGCAGAATTGACTACCTTGTAGATGTCCTTTGAAAATTTTGATATAGATTACATTTTTAAGATGTGAATTCTACCTTATTCGCACTTATGTATGCTGGCTACTTAAAATTTATTCCTTTGATCAAGTCCTGTAAATGTGGAGTCCAGCATTTCCTCCCTTCCTGCCCCAGCAATCAGACAAATAGGGAGAATTATTTTCGATCTCTGTGCAAGGCTAGTTAGCGTAGATCATGAGGAGAGACCATATGAGTCTCCGTGTTCTTGTAAAGGTGGGTAGATTTCACATTGGGGTGAATTACAAAATGTGAACTGTTGCTAAAACGGGTGGATATAGAAATATCCTCAGAATCAGGTCATGGTTCCTTCAGTTACGTGACTGAGGACAGGTTATTTCCCTCTCGCCTCAATGTTTCTTTTTCAGTATGGGATTAAATTAGATAATCTTGTGTCTAGTTTGATGCTTCTGTGATTATATAAACCTAGACTTTGGCTTTCTGGAAATCTGTACTGAGTTTGGACCTTAAACTAAAGAGACCAGGAACGGAACTCCAAATTTTGATCTCGCTGCTGCTCTCCTGGTTTTTCTAGTGTGGTAGTGTTTCCACACTGCAGCTTGAGAACTTCAAAGGGGAAGAGTCTTCATTTCTCTTTTTGGGGGCTGACCCTGTCCTGGTAGTTATATCCTGGAGCAGGTAGACCAGAGGCATTTCTCCTGGATCCATTCCTCCTTAGTCCTATGAACCAAGAAGGAGTTAACGATACTGCAGAAGGACCCAAAGGTGCACTTTTCTGTTTGTGAGCACCGAAAGAGACAGTTGACACACACTGGGTACTTACTGTGCCAGGCAGGGAATACTTTCCATAACTGTCCTCATGAGTTGACATTATTATTCCTACTTTACAGGTGGGGTAATCCAGGCAAAGAAAAATAGTAAGGGGTAAGCAAAGTCATTTAAATCATGGATGCCTGTATGACTCCAGAGGAAACCCTCCCTCAACTATTCCCAGTCCCTCCCTGACTTTCGGGGAAAGTGGGAGGCCACTGGCAGCAGTCTTCTGTCATGGATTCTGAGCTGCTGGGTTAGAAGCTCTGCCCTGATCCTAGTGCCTTTTCAGTTTGCCAACTCCAGCTATAGCGTGGAGGGGACTTACCTATTGGTGAGGCTTCTTGGCCTCCACAGTCAAGCGTATGATTGCTGTGGGGACCTGAACTTATTGTTTTTTTGTCTGTTTTTGGCTTTTTGTTTGTATTTTGTTTTCGAGACAGAGTCTCACTCTTGTTGCTCAGGCTACAGTGCAGTGGCGCAATCTCAGCTCACTGCAACCTCCATCTCCTGGGTTCAAGCAGTTCTGCCTCAGCCTCCCAGGTAGCTGGGATTACAGGTGCACACCACCATACCCGGCTAATTTTTATATTTTTAGTAGAGACAGGGTTTCACCATGTTGGCCAGGCTGGTCTTGAACTCCTGACCTCAGGTGATCCAGCCTCCCAAAGTGCTAGGATTACAGGCGTGAGCCACCACGCCCGGCCTGAACTTACTTTGAAGCAGTCATGTGAAGGCTTTGTGTTAGCATATTCAGAGTCTCTGGGCAGAGAAAAATGCCCACTCCACTATAGTCCTATCCTTTTGAGAGCCTGTTTGGAGGTTCTATCGGGAAGTGCAGCTACTAGCATACCTTTGACTAAAGACCAGTCCTTCTCTATCAGGATGGTCATCCTCTTGCACTGAGCGTGCAGTTCAGGAGGGACACATGTGGAGTGGTGAGGGAGGAAGGGGACACCCGCTTAGCCAAATCAACCCTGGTGACCAATGGGGTGGCAGATGTCACAGCCAGATTGCCCTCACCTCCCTATCCTGCTATTGAAGACCATGCATTCCTCCTCAGTTTGCTTCCTTCTCCATAACCAATTTTGTCCTCAAGTTAGGTTCTTTTTGAAGAGTTAAGATGTACACTGGTTAGATTTGTTCAACTTTTGGATAAGCCTTTGGGGAGGTTGGAGTTAGATTAGTAGCTTGTGGTTTTTTGTTTTTTTGTTTTTGTTTTTGACCTTCACCCAGTACAGCAAAGTGGGAAACCATGTGGTCATTTTCTTTTCCATATGTTCACACTTTTTAGTTTTTGTGTGTACCTCTCAAGTTTGTAGTGTTGCCAAGTACTTTTTGTCAGCCTGACTCCTTAGTAGTATATGGATCTAAACCAAATTTATTGTTGAAAATTTCAGTTTATGAGCACCATTCAGTACCCCATAGTCATATATATGAATAAGGAATGTGTAGTTTTATAGAAAGGATTTGTATTTTTGGTTCAGTTTATGACCTATGAGGAATATCCTTAGGGCTGCTGATTTGAATTTGGAGAATCCCCGAGTTAGAAAAGCAGGTATAAGAAAACTTGTCTACCTTCTCCATGTCCTTTGATGAGGCCAAGAAGGAAAAGAAGAGTGATGGTAGTTGGTGTAGTTTGTCTTTTCAGTCTTATGGGAAAAAATATTCAATGGGTGGTCTTTTGTAAGCCTGTGGAGGATTTTCTGATTGGCTTTCAAGACTTGTTCCTGCATCTATGAGCTGATCCAGCATGCTAAGGTAGGCAACAGGAGTGTGAGCATGATGTTGGTTTGTTTAAAGGAGTGACCCTGCCACCCAGACACTTCAGCCCTCTATTCCAACTTCTTGCAGCCTCTCTGTGCAACTTTTGGTCATTACCTGGGGTGGATAAGGAATTGAGAATTGCAGGCTGGTGTCTTTCCTGGTTAGGACTTTGGAAGTGGAAGAGGGAAATGTTAAGGGCTGATGAATGAATTTCAGCTCATTTGGCACGGAATTGGAGCCCACTGGACTCAGGAAGAATCTGTTCTTGGATTTATGAATAGGAAAGTTAGAACTTCCTAAGGCAGGGGAAGGGTGGCCATAGAAAATGAGGGGCAAGTTACTCCCTTGTAGCAGAGAATGGGATTCCCTGTCAACAGTAATATGCTGGTAAACTGGCTGGCAGGGGGAAGGAAGCTATGAGTTTTTGCAGTTGCCCAATTTCTGTAGTTTTAAACTTACCAAGCCCACCTACTTACACAATTTCCTAATATGTAACAGTTGGCTCTTGCAAGCCACACAAACTTGCGCCAGCACACTGCCACAAACATCCCTCAAGTATTTGAATTCCCAGTATGTGCGCAGGTATATGCTGTGTGGCAGGAGATGCTGAAACAGTGTTTATTCTGAAGAGCTTTGTCATTTAACTGACAGGCAAGAAGCTGGAGAAACATTGACAGAATACGGTTGTGTGGCATGAATTGAATATAGTAGTCCAGGGTAAGCAGTTGAGTGCTAGAAAGATGTGAAAAGGGGAGCATATGTAAGCTAGGCTTGAAGGATAATTATAATCACTAACACAGTGCCAGACTCTGTACTAAGCACCATGCATACGTTATTTATATTAATCTTCAGAAATAGATGCTATCCCCCACTTTACACCTGAGGAACTTGAGGTTTACTGAGATTAAGTATTTTGCCCAAGTTATATAGATACAACATCAATTTAGTATTGTAGTAAGTCATTATTGTGGCTAGGAAGAAGTAAGGCCAGTATCTGGAGCCTGGTCACTTCACTGCAGAACCCACACTCTTGCCCCCTGCATCAGATTGCAATTAAATATAAAAAGGGGGGTTCTTCAAGGAGAGAAAAAGTCTTGACAGTCCAAGGTTCAAGATTAGGTGGGAATCAGAATATTTGAGTTCTAGTCTCTATTTCATTTGTCCTTAGCCAAACCACATCTTCCCTCTATGCCTCAGATTGAGAGACTTGAGTCAGATGATCATTCAGTTCTTTTTTATTTCTGACATATTGTGAATTTTAAGTTAGAAAAATGGGAATGAATATGTCTTTAAGTGACAGAGACTGTCCCCTACCAGAGTACATTGAGGTTGGCAGAAAGAGTAAACCGAAGAAAACAAACTGTAAAGGCTGTCTCCCAAGTGGTAGAAGCACAGGCAGAAAATGTTGGAGCTACAGACTCAGCTGTCCATTTGCCACACTTGACTAGCTCCAAATGGAAGGCTGAGTGGGTAGGGACATACAGAGATGATAAACTGATGTTTGATGTTAGATGTTCCTAGAAAGCCTGCTTCTCTCTCGGTGGCTCAGCAGCAGGTCAGAGCTAGATTTGGGTCATTTCTGAGGATCCTTGAGTTATCACTTGTTTCCTAGCATTCATAAATTTGACGGATATTAATAGAGCACCTGCTGTGTGCCAGGTGTTGGCACAGAAGCAAGGTAGTCTGGTACCTCCGTTTTTTGAAGTTAAGTCCAAGAGGGAAATACATAATAAGCAAGTTGCACATTTTGATAGGCTTATAAGAATCTGGGGTTTTGTTGGATTGGAGTCAGGGAATGTCTACGACTTCAACATGACGGATAGGACGTGACTGAGAGTGGAAATGGTGAAACCAGTTAGACTATTACATGCAGCCAAGGTGTGCTTGGCAATGAAAGAATGTACAAACATCTGGCGGGTCCTACCAGACCTCTCACAAAAATAAGTGATACAAGTTTTTACTTCTTTTTATTGATTCAAATGTGCTATTTAATATGGTTCTGTAAGATTTTGGTCCGAAAAAGGAGGTTGAAAGTCCCATGGGGTTAATTATAATGGCACCATGTGAAAAGTAAATAAGTCTGGTTTAAAGTAGGTAGCTGCCTAAGAGATGTAGGACAGAAGAGTGATATGAACGTTTTAATCACAGATTTCTAAGCAGAGATAGGTTTAGAAGTAGATTTCAAAGGGATTAAACATGTTTTTGAAGAGAGTAATCCCATGGTTTATAGATCATTTAAAGGAAATACTGCTCAAAGGATAGAAAGCTATAGATGGAAAAGATTTGTTTATAAAGAGTTGTGATTCCAATGAGCAAAGGAGACAAATCTGTGAAGAACAAGACTGGTTGGTTGCACAGGAAGCTCTGACCTCAGAATGGAAGCCAGGCTACCTTAGAGGGCATTACAGCAGTGAGAGACCAGCCCCTTATGCTACTGAGGCATACATGGGTCCACAACAGTATGGTTGGGGTTTGATTCTGGGTTCAAAAAAGAAACTGAAAAAGCATGTAGTCCAGGAAAAGTGGTGTAATGGTAATGATTAGGAAGGAATAGTCCACCAGAAATTGAGGACTACACAGGAAGATAACCCTAGCCCACTACATGTGTTTGGCCAGACCAAGGACGTCTCTTTTGGGGACATTTGAGAAGTCACGGAGTGAGAAGACAGCAGCTCCAGTTGTTGCCTGTAATCTCACCACCCGAAGTAATCACTGCTAATACTTTTGTCATTTGCGACAACCTCTTACCAGGGGGTGGACCTGTAGTTCTCCAATTAAAAATTTCCCCAGCGGCCGGGCGCAGTGGCTCACGCCTGTAATCCCAGCACTTTGGGAAGCTGAGGTGGGTGGATCACGAGGTCAAGAGATCAAGACCATCCTGGCCAGCATGATGAAACCCCATCTGTACTTAAAAAAATACAAAAATTAGCTGGGCATGGTGGCGCTCACTTGTAGTCCCAGCTACTCGGGCGGCTGAGGCAGGAGAATTGCTTGAACCCAGGAGGCGAAGGTTGCCGTGAGCCGAGATTACACCACTGTACTTTAGCCTGGCGCCTGGCGACAGAGCAAGACTCTCTCAAAAAAAAAAAAAAAAATTTCCCCAGCTAGGCACGCTGGCTAATGCCTATAATCCCAGCACTTTGGGAGGCCAAGGCAGGCAGATCACCTTAGGTCAGGAGTTCAGTGCCAGCCTGGACAATATGGTGAAACTCTGTCTCTACAAAAATATGAAAATTAGGCAGGTGGCAGGTGCCTGTAATCGTAGCTACTCTGGAGGCTGTGGCAGGAGAATCAGTGGGACCTGGAAGGCGGAGGTTACAGTGAGCTGAGATCATGCCATTGCACTCCAGCCTGGGCAACAGAATGAGACTGTCTCAAAAAATAATAGTAATTTCCCCAACATTTTATTATGAAAACTTTCAACACATAGCAAAGTTGAAAAAAATTATACCCATATATCCACCATTCAGATCTTAAAAAAACCTCCTTTGTTTTATCATATTTATTCAACAACTCATTGTTTGGTAGATTTCAAAAAAGTTGCAGGCATCAGTACACTTCTGGACATTTCAACATGCCTTAACTTTAGTGCAACATTTGTTTATGGGTTGTTGGGTTTTTGTGGTTTTTTGGGTAAAATTTTACAATCAGATGTGTACGCTCTAAGTGTTCCTTTAGATGGAGGTGGCAAATGCACACACTGCTGTGACCCACATTAATGCTAAGAATGTTTCTTTTCCCACTTGGAGCTCTCTGCCTCTGCTCAGTTAATACCTGCTCTTCCCCTTGGGGAGAAGGGATGACAACCAGTGTTCTGAATATTTTCATCACAGATTAGTTTTGCCTGTTCTGAAACTTCGTAAGTGGGATTTGTTTACTTTATTCTTCATTTTTATCCATGTTACAGATATTAATAGTTTATTTCTTTTTTGTTGCTGAATAGTTTTCTATAAACCTCACAGTTCTCATATTGATGAATACCTGGGCTGTTTCAAGTTTTTGGCTATTGTGGATAAAGCTGCTGTGAACATTCTTATTCAAATCTTTGTGGACATAATGTTTTCATTTTTTTGGCTAAAAACCTAGGAGTGGAATTGCTCTTGGGCTAGGTGTATGTTAGGTTTTTTGATAAGCTACCAGACTGTTTTCCAAAGTGGTACGTTTAATGCTTTCACTAACAGTATATGAGAGTTCCGTATCCCTGCCAGCATTTGGTGGTGGTAGTCTTTTTTATGATACTTTTAGCCACTGTGGTGGATATGTAACAGTAGCTCATTGTGATAATGCTGTGGATCACTTTGCTTCTGATTCACATATTTTCCTTTATGAAGTGTCTGATCAAATCTTTTGCCCATTTTAATTGACTGTCATTTAATATTTAATTGTAGGTGTCCTCATTTAAATTTTAAAGTTGAACTGTACAAGATCAGGATGGGGAGATTCACTGTTGCACATTAGTTCATTTGAAAAAGGCCTGAAGTGTGACTTGAGCAAAAGCAAGTCATCATTTGTTCAGCAAATGGTTATTAGTACCAGCTGTATACTAAGTACTAGTACTAGCCATACAGAGATAATATCCAGCCCTGGTTTAAGAAGCCCATAGTTTACAGTGTTAACAGACAAAAGGAGAAATTCTGGTGTGGCTTCAACGTTAAGTCAGTCGCTAAATACTTAACTGAGTCCCTAATGTAGGATAGTTACTGTTGTGGGTCCTGGAGCTAGCCAGACAGAGCTCCTACAGCTTATTTTCTGGAGTGTATATGGGGGGAGACAGAGTACAAAAGCCCTGAGAGGGGAAATAAGGTTGATGTTAGGAGTATGTGGATCAGAAAGGCTAACCTGGCTGGAGGATAGTTGGGTGACTAGATGATTAGTTAGGCAAGGATCAGATCTTACAGGGCCTTGAAGACCATGGTAAGATCTTTGGGTTTTATCGTAAGTGATTTGGGAAGGCATTCCAGGGTTTTCAGTGGAGAAATGACATGATCAGGTTTCTGTTTAGCTAATAAACCCAGAAATGTTTGTGTGGTTGGAGAAACACTGACGAGGAAACCATTGCAGTCATCCAAAGTAGAGATAAGAAAATCCTTGGGGAAAATGGGTAAGGGTTCATAAAGGAATAATATTATATTAGAAGCGTGGATGATAGGACATTTGCTAGGCAGGAAAGTCAGGTATGTGTATTAGATGAACTAGAAATAACTTTGGATGACTAGTTGGGTGGGGGTGAGTGGGAGGAGGTAGAGCTGTCGGCCAACTGGGAAGGGGTCTGAAGGTTGATCTAGGGATGCAAGGTTACCAAATTGCGCAACTACCAAATTGTACGTAGGTATGTCCCTGGGAGTTGTGCAGCAAGGTAGCCTTCCTAGGGAGTTTGGCTCTGAGCCTAAAAGCAGCTATACGGCTTTTACTTAGGATGGAGACTGGAAGCTGGCATCTGGGATGACTAGATGAGGCAGTGCTAGTACAGAAATCAAGCAGGAGGCAAGAGACTATAAGGCCTGAAGTTAGGTGGGAGTTGTTGAACTGGAAGTGGAGGCTTTGGGCTTACAATGAACAGTCAAGAGGATCTGAGGTGTGGATTAGGGGAAAAGCTAATGAGCCCTTTTTATTTATATTGCTTGTTTGTTTGTTTTGTTTTTGTTTTTCATTATATGAGGCCTTTTAAAAAATACAAAACTGGGCCAGGTGCAGTGGCTCATGCTTGTAATCCCAGCACTTTGGGAGGCCAAGGCGGGTGGATCACAAGGTCAAGAGATCGAGACCATTCTGCCTAACACAGTGAAACCCTGTCTCTACTAAAAATACAAAAAATTAACCAGGCATGGTGACATGTGCCTGTAGTCCTAGCTATTCAGGAGGCTGAGGCAGAGAATTGCTTGAACTGGGAGGCGGAGGTGATGGTGAGCTGAGATTGTGCCACTGCGCTCCTGCCTGAGCGACAGAGCAAGACTCTGTCTCAAAAAAAAAAAAAAATGTATAAAATGTTGAAACAATACAAAAGTATATGGAGTTCACAAAATTCTCATCTTCCACTCCTTCGAGCTACCTAAAACATTTGGTATATCTTCCATTTTTCTGTGTGTGTATTTATTTTGTGTTTGTATTCAAATATGTTGTAAATACATATCTACAATTGAAGTTTAAAATGGAAGTTTACAATTGAAATAAAAAATGGTCAGACTCTTACTATTATTACTTTATTATTTTGAGATGGAGTCTCGTATGCACTGGCATGATCTTGGCTCACTGCAACCCTCCAACTCTCAGGTTCAAGTGATTCTCCTGGCTCAGCCTCCTGAGTAGCTGAGACTACAGGTGTGCACCAGCATGCCCAGCTAATTTTGGTAGAGACTGGGTTTCACCATATTGGCCAGGCTGGTCTTGAACTCCTGACCTCAGATGATCCGCCTGCCTCAGCCTCCCAAAGTGCTGGGATTACAGGCGTGAGCCACCGCACTTGGCTTATTTTTTTATTTTTTCATATAATACCAATATAATATAGTTCTGGCTTATTTTTTAGCCACTATTCAGCATTCCCTTGTTCACATATACCATAATTAGTGGATAGACCTTTAAGCTGCCTTTGGTTTTTCACTATTCTCAGCATTAGTGAAATGAGCATTCTTTTTGATTTGTCTCTGTACTGTGTAAACACTGCCTTGGAGAGCATGTGAGGTGACACGCATGGAGTTCAGGTTGCGACCTGGGGGAAGCTGTGATCCTGATCCCTTAGGGGAGCATGTATTCTGCTCTGGATCTGTCCTTGGGGAACCTCCAAGGGAGTGATCAGGATGGTCAGAAGTCTGCAGGCCACATTCTGGGGGCAACAGTCAAAAGAACTAGGCAGTTTCTCCAGATTTCTGCTGGGCAGCTTCCATGTATCAGATGAGTTATCATAGCGAGATAGGGTAAGGCCTTCGTGTAGCGCCCTAGGCTGGGGAAGAAGTAGAACTACCGGGCAGAAGTAAGAATTCCGGAGAGTTAGGTCAGTTTGGGTAGGATTTGTATGGACTTAGACTTTCTGATGATTGGATTGTAAGACTGGGTTTTCTATCACTGGGAGCATTCATGCAGGGCCAGGGTGCTGTGGAGGGGCAGTATGTGAAGCACGTTGAATTCTGAGTCATTCCAACTTTGATAACAGCATTCCAGATGAAGACTTGGAGGGACCAAGATGGGGGTGCTGTGGGCTGCAAGGGAGGAGCGATTGACTGAGGATCAGTACAGGGGAAGGCCGAGGCTGGAGGCATCTCAGGGTATAGTTCTGGGAATTCTGGAATGCTGACTGAAGTTTAGTGAAAGATCTGACCTCGTCTGCTCTCCTGCTCGAGTGGTCTTCAGGTGTATAGGCCAAGGGGGACACAGGGCTAGCATGAGGCTTGAGGGTGATTGTTACGGTGGCTGCAGGAGGATGGAATACCCGGGTGTTGTCATGGTGATCCATGCAAGAAAATAATGTCTCCAGCAGAGGGAAGGATTGAATCGGAGAAGCTTGGTGCTGCCTGTTTACAGGGGCAAGACATCAGTTAGTTTGCAGCTGGCTGGGCAGGGAGCTGAGGCTGGAGATGGACTTTAAGATTTTATTCAGCAAATACGTATTGTTTTGGTGCTTGGGATAGAACAATAAACAGAACAGCTAAGTATACCTTCCCTCACAGAGTTTATGTTCTAGTGGGGAAAACAGTATACAAATACATGTAATGTTAGAAATTGAGAAAAAGCAGAAAAGGGGTATGTAGTTTCAAGTGGGACTGAAACTTTAGAGTGGTTAAAAGAGACTGCCTTTTATAACAGGGCAGATTATTTTGAGTAAAGACTTTTAGGGAAAGGGAGCAGTGAGCCATGTGGATATAATGCAGAGAAAGAACACATTCCAGGTACTGCAAAGGGTTTAGGATAGGAACAAACTTGGCTGGCTGGGTGTGGTGGCACACACTATCATGCCAGCACTTTGGGAGGCTGAGGCAGGTGGATCACTTGATCCCAGGAGTTCAAGAGCAGCCTGGGCAACATAGTGAGGCCCTGTCTCTACAAAAAAAAAAAAAAATTAGCTGGACATGGTGGTGCACACCTGTAGTCCCAGCTACTTAGGAGGCAGAGGTGGGAGGGATTGCTTGAAACTAAGAGGCAGAGGTTCTACTTCACTCCAGTCTGGGTGACAGAGTGAGACTCTGTCTCACAAAAGAAAGAAGGAACAAACAAACTTGGCTTATTTGAGGAGTGACAAGCAAGGTGGCTGAAATGGAATAAGAGAGATGATATTAGATCAGGTTAAAGAAATCTAGATCTTTCAAGACCTTATGGTTCACGGTACAGTTTGGATTTTTTTTTCTTTTTCTTTTTTTTTTTTTTTTTTTGAGATGAAGTCTAGCTTTGTCACCCAGGCTGGAGTGCAATGGCACGTGATCTCGGCTCACTGCAGCCTCCTGCCTCAGCCTTCCATAGTGCTGGGATTATAGGCACCAACCACCACGCCAGCTAATTTTTTTATTTTTAGCAGAGGCAGGGTTTCACCATGTTGGTCAGGCTGGTCTTGAACTCCTGACCTCAAGTGATCCACCTGCCTTGGCCTCCTAAAGTGCTAGGATCAGAGGCATGAGCCACCACGCCCAGCCAAGTTTGGATTTTTTCTAAGTGTAATAGGAAATGGGAAGGTTCAGGCAGAGGTGTAACATGACCTCACTTTTTTTTTGTTTTGTTTTTTTTTGAGATGGAATCTCACTGTCACCCAGGCTGGAGTGCAGTGGCACGATTTTGGCTCACTGTAACCTCCACCTCCCAGGTTCAAGTGATTCTCCTGCCTCAGCCTCCTGAGTAGCTGGGATTACAGGTGCATGCTGCCACACTCAGCTAATTTTTATATATTTTTAGTAGAAATAGGGTTTTACCATGTTGGCCAGGCTGTTTTCAAACTCCTGACCTCAAGTGATCTGCCTGTTTTGGCCTCCCAAAGATGATGACTTCCTAGGGGGATTATAGGTGTGAGCCACTGTGCCCGGCCTCACTTATGTTTTAATAGGATCACCCTGATTGCAGTGTGCCTGCTGGGGTGGAGATGGGGGGATGGAAGTAGAGACGGCATGGAATAAGGGAGACCAGTTAAAGAGGCTAATGCTGTAAGCCAGGTGAGAAACAGTGATGGCTTAGAATGGGTAGCAGCGCTGGAAATAGGAGTTGGACATTAGCACTCGTTAGAGGTTAGGAGAATTATTAGGGGATCCTAACTCCACCATAAAAGATAAGTCCCCAGGGTTAGTGAGAAGTCACTGGGGGAAGATACTTTGTGGGGACATTATCTGGATCATAGTTATATCTGGGGTAATGTTAGGATCAGAACTTGGATTAGGGTCTGATCTGGGACCAGTAAGGGGATCAGAATGAGATTTATTGGTTTTTGCAAAGGCCAAGATTGGAGTCTGAGTCTGGACAGCCCTATTGGGATTAAGACAAATTTTCAGGTGAGGATAGTTTGGGGTCACAGTTATAGATGGAGGCTAGCACCCCTTTTCAGTATCTTTGGACCAGGATTGGCTGTAACCACCATCTTCTGTGCCATTGAGCTCACCTGGGGCTTAAGGGGTTTGGAGGCTGTAAGGCCTTCTCATCCTTGGGTGTCATGGGGTTGGACATATGCACAGCCCTGCCTGGCTGAAGCCTGCTGGCCATCCCAAGCTGGGATCCACAGTCAGGGAAGGGGAGAGAAGGCTCCCTGGTCTTAACCCAGCTCCTTTTCCCTCAGATGGCCCACTGCGTGACCTTGGTTCAGCTGTCTATTTCCTGTGACCATCTCATTGACAAGGACGTCGGCTCCAAGTCTGACCCACTCTGCGTCCTTTTACAGGATGTGGGAGGGGGCAACTGGGCTGAGGTGAGGTGGATTATGGAGGTTAAGGTTGTGGAGGGAGGCTAGGATTGTGTTTTGGGGTGGAGGCTGTGTGACTGTGATGCTTACTGGCCTCTGCCCACAGCTTGGCCGGACAGAACGAGTGCGGAACTGCTCAAGCCCTGAGTTCTCCAAGACTTTGCAGCTTGAGTACCACTTTGAGACAGTCCAGAAGCTACGCTTTGGAATCTATGACATAGACAACAAGACACCAGAGCTGGGGGATGATGACTTCCTAGGGGGTGCTGAGTGTTCCCTAGGACAGGTATGTAGGGCCAGGGATTAGGATCCTTCAGATGCAGGTCTGTGAGACAACCTAGCCTGCCTGGAGTTAGGGGGCAAGCCGGACCTAACCCTGTCTGTTATCCTGAAAACCTCTTCCCCGCTTTGCCCCAGATTGTGTCCAGCCAGGTACTGACTCTCCCCTTGATGCTGAAGCCTGGAAAACCTGCTGGGCGGGGGACCATCACGGTAAGGAAACCAGCAAGGGTTGGGGAGGGGCTTACATCAATGAATTCATGAGGTGATGTAGTCTCTCCTACCTAGGTTTCAGCTCAGGAGTTGAAGGACAATCGTGTAGTAACCATGGAGATAGAGGCCAGAAACCTAGATAAGAAGGTGTGTCTGGAGTAGGCTCTGGTAGTCCAAGAGTTCAGGGGCCAAGGATGGTGTATGGGGGGCAGGGGTGTGGACAGAGGGATGGCTTGTAACTGGGGTCTCTGGCATTGGCAGGACTTCCTGGGAAAATCAGATCCATTTCTGGAGTTCTTCCGCCAGGGTGATGGGAAATGGCACCTGGTGTACAGATCTGAGGTATGAGACCCCTGGGATTGGGTGGGCTGGGGTAGGAGAGAATCTCCTGGGGCCTGTGACTAGCAAGGTTTGGAATTCAGGGAGAATGACTGCAGGTGGGTAGGGGAGTGTGGCAGCTCCTCACGGGCCATGCCAGAGCTCACTGGAGTCCTTGGCCTCCACCTTCAGGTCGTCAAGAACAACCTGAACCCTACATGGAAGCGCTTCTCAGTCCCTGTTCAGCATTTCTGTGGTGGGGACCCCAGCACACCCATCCAGGTGAGAGGCTTGCCTCCTGAGTGGACTGCTACGGGGAAGAGAACCTGGGAAGGGACTTATTCTCATCTGCCACCTGACTGGTATGTCCACACACGCCTTCCCCTCAGGTGCGATGCTCCGATTATGATAGTGATGGGTCACATGATCTCATCGGTACCTTCCACACCAGCTTGGCCCAGCTGCAAGCAGTCCCGGTCAGTGCTGGCTCTGCCAGGGGTGTGGAAATGGGCCTAGATAGCTGAAGCTCAGGGGAGAGAGGGAAGAGAAGGGAGCTCCAGTCCTTGACTGATGCTCTGAGAATTTCCTACCCTAATTTTTCTGTCCTCACCAGGTTGAGTTTGAATGCATTCACCCTGAGAAGCGGCAGAAAAAGAAAAGTTACAAGAACTCTGGAATTATCTGTGTGAAAATTTGCCGGGTGAGACAATAGCCCATGTAACCAAGGCTCTGATTCCTGAGCTCCATGACACCAACTGCTATCACTCCGGCCATGACCCTGGTTTCATCTGCAGGTAGAAACACAGTATTCCTTCCTGGACTATGTGATGGGAGGCTGTCAGATCAACTTCACTGTAAGTTGCCTTACCGAGGGCAAGAGAACAGATCTGGGGCTCAAGGTGGTCTTTAGCTCCCTTCCTCACCTCCTCCCAGGTGGGCGTGGACTTCACTGGCTCCAATGGAGACCCCTCCTCACCTGACTCCTTACACTACCTGAGTCCAACAGGGGTCAACGAGTACCTGACAGCACTGTGGAGTGTGGGTACCGTGGTTCAGGACTATGACTCGTGAGTACCTGCTTCTCTTGGCTATCCCGACTCGCCTGCAGATGCTTGAGCCTCTGGGCTCACAATCCCCTCACTGCCTCTTCCCCAACACACTGTCTTCCCACAGAGACAAGCTGTTCCCAGCATTTGGATTTGGGGCCCAGGTTCCCCCTGACTGGCAGGTGAGCTTTCTCTCTTTCTGCCACTCCTGTTTCCAGTTTCAGGGTCCTGATTTTGGGGTATGCGTTAAATTTACTTGCTACCTGGCAGTCAGATTTAGGAGGATATGTAGGGACGGATTCCTGCAGGCATGTAGACAGCAAGTGCTCAGGCCTCCATAGCTCCTATAGAATCTTGGCACATGCCCTAGTGTCCTTTTTCATTCTTAGCACAGAGATCATGGGGAAATAACCTTATTTTCATTCTTATCTGCAGGTCTCACATGAATTTGCCTTGAATTTCAACCCCAGTAACCCCTACTGTGCAGGTAAGTTTCCCCATCCACCGAGGCAGGTCTGTCCACACATAGAGGGGCAAGCCTGCACGGGCAAAAGGGCGAGTGGGGGAAGATAGCTGCCTTCATTGTCCAGAGGGTAGATTTTATTTAATTAATTAATTTATTTTATTTATTATTTATTTTATTTATTTTTTGAAACGGAGTCTTTCTGTCACCCAGGCTGGAGTGTAATGGTACGATCTTGGCTCACTGCAACCTCTGCCTACCAGGTTCAAGCTATTCTTCTGCCTCAGCCTGCCAAGTAGCTGGGACTATAGGCTCATGCCACCATGCCTGGCTCATTTTTGCATTTTTAGTAGAAATGGGGTTTCGCCATACTGGCCAGACTGGTCTTGAACTCCTGATGTCAGGTGATCCACCTGCCTTAGCCTTCCAAAGTGCTGGGATTACAGATGTGAGCCACAGCGCCTGGTCTAGAGGGTGGATTTTAGAGCTAGGCCTCTGGAATCAAGTCATCATGTCAGGCCAGGCGTGATGGCTTACACCCATAATCCTAGCACTCAGTTGGGAGGCCAAGGTAGGTGGATTGCTTGAGCCCAGGAGTTCGAGACCAGCCTGGGCAACATGGCAAAACCCTGTCTCTAATAAAAATACAAAATTGGCCAGGCGTGGTGGCTGTCGCCTGTAATCCAAGCACTTTGGAGGCCAAGGCGGGCGGATCACCTGAGGTCGGGAGTTCAAGACCAGCCTGACCAACATGGTGAAACCCTGTCTTTAAAAAAAAAAAAAATTACAAAAAGTAGCTGGGTGTGTTGGCAGGCGCCTGTAGTTCTAGCTACTCAGGAGGACGTGGAGGTGAGAGGATCACCTGGTTGATACAGTGAGACCCTAAACATAAAAATAAAAATCATCATGCCACATGACTTGAAGCAAGTTGCTTAATCTCTGTGTGCTTTGGTTTCATAAGAAGACCAAATATTACAGGAAATTGAGTACTCAAGGAGAGGATGCAAGGAAAGCAGTAAGCCTGGTACTTGCTAAGTGTTCTCTGAAAAATGGTAACTGTTCGGCTGGGCGTGGTGGCTCACGCCTGTAATCCAAGCACTTTGGAGGCCAAGATGGGCAGATCACCTGAGGTTGGGAGTTCAAGACCAGCCTGACCAACATGGTGAAACCCCATCTTTAAAAAAGAAAAAGGAAAAAGAAAAAAAAATGGTAACTGTTATATTATCATTATTATCTTTGCCTACAAGCTAACAGGTAGTTAATTGAGCATCAGTGAAAGCCTTGTTTACCTTCTTACACTGTATGCGAGTCCACCAAGCTCTTTCGTTTAGAGCCAAACCTTTTGACTCTCTAGCACCCCCATGTGGACACAAGCTGAAGTGGAAAATCTGACCTGACCTGATCTGATCTGGGTTTTCAAATTTTAACTTTGTATTTCAACATAAATTCAGACTTAGAGAAAAGCTGCAAGAATATTCACAGGGGTTCAGGTCCTTGGAACTCAGGGGTCAGGGCCTGAGTTCTCAGGGGCTCTTCACCTTTATCCCAATTACCCAAACATTAACATTTTACCACATTTACTTACTCTCTTCTCTGTCATACATGTATACAGTGCGTGCGTGCATGCGTGCGTGTGTGTGTGTGTGTATACATATGCACACATTTTAGGTGAAAAAAGATTTAAAATATATGCATTTATGTATGAATATGCACATGTACCTGTGTTTGAGAATGCTGTAGTGAATAACCCTGCCTCAGATTTGCCTCTGTGGCCCTACTGACTTTGTACCCATCATTATCCACCTGGCTTTTACCTCTAAGTACTTCATTATGTATCTCCTAAAATCAAAAACTTTCTTACGTAACCACAAGCCAATTCTCAAAATCAGGAAGTTAACATCAATACTATTATTCAACCTATAGCATTTATTCAGATTTTGTCAATTGTCCTAATATCTTTTACAGCAAAAGAAAATCTCAGATCACACATTGCGTTCAATTAGTATATATTTGGAAGACTTCTTCTTGCCTCACATGATATTAACAATACAAGCCAGATAATCTTTAGAATGTCCCTCAGTTTAGGTTTACCTGATAAATCCTCAGGATTAGGTTCAGGTTGTACAGTGTTGGCAGGAATACCAAAGTGATGCTGTGTATTCTCAGTGCATCATATTCAGAGGCACATGATGTTGATTTGTCCTATTATTAGTCATGTGAACTTTGGTCACTTAGTTAAGGTAGGGTTCTACTGGGTTTCCCCACTGTACTAGTACTGTTTTCCTTTTTCTAATTAGTAAGTATATTTTGGGAAGAGACTTTGAAGCTATATAAATACCCAGTTACACATCAACATTCTCCCTCCAGTTTTTCATTTTATTTTTTAGATGACGGGGGTCACATACTATGTTGCCTAAGCTGGCCTCAAACCCCTGGGCTCAAGCAGTCCTCCCACCTCAGCCCCAAGTAGCTGGGACTACAGTCACATACCACTGCGCCTGGCTATACTCTCTAGTTTCACATCCATTGATGAGCCTTGCTTGAATCAGTCATTTCTGTGATTGTCAAATGATTGTATAATTCTTCCTTCTACATTTATTAAGAGCTTTTCCTTCTCCCCCAGCAATTAATCCATAGTATGGATTCTTATTGAATTAAATGGATCATTATTAAATAGGTTACAGTCTGATGCTCAAACTCTCCTGGATTTGTCCAGGGGAATCCCTCTCATCTGGGTTTTAATTCAAGCTGTGATTTAGGGCTAGTCCCCTCCTCTCTTTGAACTTCAAATTCCTCATGTGTACGAGAGAGTTAAGTACCCTGGTTTACAAGGGTGAATGAATGAAATGCACCCAGGATCCTAGATCTCAAGTCTGGATGGGGTGATTTCAGGACTGGTGTAGTCCTGAGAGGTCCAGGATTTGACAGTATTTCTTCATCTTCTCTGCAGGCATACAGGGCATTGTGGATGCCTACCGCCAGGCCCTGCCCCAAGTCCGCCTCTATGGCCCCACCAACTTTGCACCCATCATCAACCATGTGGCCAGGTTTGCAGCCCAGGCTGCACATCAGGGGACTGCCTCGGTGAGAGTCATGGGCGGCAGTGGTGGCAATCATGGGCTTCCTGAGGGTTATATAACAAAGAACTTTTTCTTTTTTTTTTTCTTGAGATGGGGTCTTGCTTTGTCACCCAGGCTGGAGTGCAGTGGCGCAATCTCAGCTCACTGCAACCTCTACCTCCCAGGTTCAAGCGATTCTCCTGCCTCAGCCTCCCTAGTAGCTTAGATTACAGGTGTGCACCACCATGCCCGGCTAATTTTTGTATTTTTAGTAGAGATGGGGTTTCGCCATGTTGGTCAGGCTGGTCACGAACTCCTGACCTCAAGTGATCTGCCCGCCTTGGCCTCCCAAAGTGCTGGGATTACAGGCATGAGCCATTGTGTGGGGCCTGTAATAAGGGACTTCTTATTAGTGTGGAGATGTATGGCTGGGGTGTTTGCAGGGGTTTGGGAGGAGGATCTGCCTCGGGACATAAATGGTCTTCTCCCCAGCAATACTTCGTGCTGTTGCTGCTGACTGATGGTGCTGTGACCGATGTGGAGGCCACATGTGAGGCTGTGGTGCGTGCCTCCAACCTGCCCATGTCAGTGATCATTGTGGGTGTGGGTGGCGCTGACTTCGAGGCCATGGAGCAGCTGGACGCTGATGGTGGACCCCTGCATACACGTTCTGGGCAGGCCGCTGCCCGTGACATTGTGCAGTTTGTACCCTACCGTCGGTTCCAGAATGTGAGTGGGTGCAAATTTGATCTGGGAGTTTACACTTTCAGCTTTCCCTGATGTGAGTAGGGTTGAGGCCCAAGGGATGCTTATATTTTCCTCCAAGTCTGGGGAAGGGTTGGGTTCTTGGGGATGAAATGCAGACTTTCGGCAGCTGTTCTGGGCTACCACTGACCTTTCCCTTCTCTTGGCAGGCCCCTCGGGAGGCATTGGCACAGACGGTGCTCGCAGAGGTGCCCACACAACTGGTCTCCTACTTCAGGGCCCAGGGTTGGGCCCCGCTCAAGCCACTTCCACCCTCAGCCAAGGGCCCGGCACCAGCCCCCGAGGCCTAGGTTCCCTTGGAGGTTATGGCAAGTCCTTAATCCTGTGCCCCAGAGGTCCCTCTGGGCCACAACCCAACGCTTCACACTTTCCTCAGTGCTAGCATTTTGTATTTTTTGATACTTTTATACTTGTTTCTGCTATTGCTGCTCTTGATCCCACCTTCTTGCTCCTGACAACCGTCGTTCAATAAAGACCAGTGAAGACCAATGCTTTGCCACCACTCTGTGTTTTTAGGTGGGAGGCTGCTATTAATGTCGCCTCTCCTTACCTCAGTTTGTTGACTTAGGGGTTGTTAAGTAAAGGATGCCTCTGGTGAAAAGCCCCACTCAAAAAAATCGAGTATTTCTGGGCAGAAACCTATCCGTTCTAGAGACGTTAACTCACTGTTTTTGAAACTGTAGCCAGGGGTGGTAGCATGTGCCTGTAGTCCTCAGCTTGGGAGGCTGAGGTGGAAGGACTGCTTGAGCCCAGGAGCTCCAGACCATGTTAATTTTTTTGTTTGTTTGTTTGAGACAGTCTTGCTCTGTCACCCAAGCTGGAGTGCAGTGGCGTGATCTTAGCTCACTGCAACCTCTGCCTCCTGGGTTCAAGTGATTCTCCTGCCTCAGCCTCCTGAGCAGCTGGGACTACAGGCGCCTGCAACCACTCCCAGCTAATTTTTTGTATTTTTAGTAGAGATGGGGTTTCACCATATTGGCCAGGATAGTGTCAAACTCCTGACCTTGTGATCTGCACACCTCGGCCTCCCAAAGTGCTAGGATTACAGGTGTGAGCCCACTGCTCCCAGGCTAATTTTTGTATTTTTAGTAGAGATAGGATATCACCACACCGGCCTTATTATTTAAAGCTATCTCCTTTATTTTTTAAAGCTATCTCCTACAGGAAGGAAAATCCCCAAAATTTAAACAGTGGATAAATGCTCCCCTACTGTGTGTGTGTGTGTGTGTGTGTGTGTGTGTGTGTGTGTGAAGACACTAAATGCTCCCCTACTCTGTGTGTGTGTGTGTGTTTGTGTGTGTTAGACACTCCGAGTTTCACTTTTTTTTTTTTGAGACGGAGTTTCGCTCTGTCCCCCAGGCTGGAGTGCAGTGGTGTGATCTCTGCTTACAGCAGCTTCTGCCTCCTGGGTTCAAGCAATTCTCCTGCCTCAGCCTCCAGAGTAGCTGGGACTAGGAATGTACCAGTCTCTTATTCATGGAGATTTGAGTCCCAGTTTTTTTTCAACAGTGCTGTAATGAATATCCTTGTACATGTATCTTTGTGTACTTAACAGGAATGTTTCTGAAGAATTTGTTCCTAAAAGTGGAAATGCTAGATAAAAGAGTATATTTAACATTTTTTGGCTGGGCGCAGTGGCTCAAGCCTGTAATCCCAGCACTTTGGGAGGCCAAGGCCGGCAGATCACGAGGTCAAGAGATCAAGATCATCCTGGCCAACATTGTGAAACCCCGTCTCTACTAAAAATCCAAAAATTAGCTGGGCATGGTGGCGTGTGCCTGTAGTCCCAGCTACTTGGGAGGCTGAGGCAGGAGAATTGCTTGAACCCGGGAGGCGGAGGTTGCAGTGAGCCGAGATTGTGCCACTGCACTCCAGCCTGGCACCTGGCGACAGAGTGAGACTCTGTCTCAAAAAAGTATATTTAACGTTTTTTAACGTTTTTTAAAATTAGCTGAGCGTGGTGGTGGGCGCCTGTAATCCCAGCTACTGGGGAGGCTGAAGCAGGAGAATCGCTTCAATGTGGGAGGCAGAGGTTGCAGTGAGCTGAGACCACACCATTGCACTCCAGCCTGGGCGACAGCGAGACTACATCTCAAAAAGTTGCCCTCCAAGACGCTGCATGTTTCTTTGCTCATGCTGGTCCTCCTTTCCCACCCCTAGGTAGAACCCATTAATCCTTTGTTGCCTGTCTCCTCCATCGTTTTTTTTTTACTCTTGACCCTTTGAGTGAAGAATTCTTGGATCTGGAAGTGCATCATCCTGTTTCCTGGAACCTCTTCTTTCCCCTGTCAGGCTCCTTGAGGGCAGGGACTGGTGAACACTAAATCATGTATGCTGTGCCTCACACAGAGTTGGGCAGTCAGATCTCAATAAGGACAACCTATGTAGGGGGTACCAGGCCTGCATCAGCTCTGTGACTCAGAAGCTTCCTAGAAGTTCTCAAGTTTCCTTAGCTTTTGAGTGTGTGCCTGCAGAAAGGGGGTAGCTACCCCTCCACCTGTACCTGGCAGGAGTTGGGGACTTTTCCACTTACGCTGGGAATTAAGCACAAAGGTGGGTTCAGGCTGCCTGCAGCTCTGCAGTTAGAGGGCAGCCTCTGGAGGAGGGTACTGCTCTGCTGCTTCCTTTCACTAGCTGTGTGACATTGAACACATTTCCTGACCTGAGCAGCTTCCCTCTCTGGTTGTGAGGATAAGGTTCGGTAATGTGTGTAATATCCACAGCACTGTTTCTTGTATATAGTAGGCACTCCATAAACAGGAGCTGCTATTACCATCTTGATCTAGAGTTCTCCAAGAAAAGGGGGTGCATTGGGAAGTCAACCTCACCATACTTAGATGCAACAGCAGCCAGAGCTCTCCCACAGAGCACTCCAAAGCACTGATCCAGCTTCTACTCCAACAATCAGCATGTTTAATGGGGCCCCCCTGTGGCACTGCCCTCAGCCCCCTCTGAGGTTCGAACACCATGGGCGCGGACTCGATACAAGCATGTGAAACGGGGGTGGCCCCAGTTGCTTAGAATCTGGATCTTCACCTTGGGAAAGGCAGCTGGGGGGTCATTCTGGGGAGACAAATGGATCATGCCAAGGGCCACCCTCTTCCTGGGTCATTCATCTCTCACTACCCCAACTCCCTTCACATCTTCACCCTAGAGACAAACACACCTGCAAGTGGAAAGTCTGAATCTCCGATTTCTCAACATCGAAGGTGAATTTCCCCAAGAAAACTTCAGTCTCATCATCAACTTGGAGGCCCTGGTGGGTGAAGAGTGAAAGGAGGAACCTTGAGGGGACCAGGTGGAGGGGGGAGAAGAAAACTTTGCTGAGGATCCTCTATGTATTCAATAGCTATAGGCATGTTCTCATGTATTTTTTGATGGTCATATACTGTAATTCAGAATGTGGGTTCTAAGAAACCAGGTTTTAAGTTTTAGTCCTGCCAATCGTTAGTTGTCTTACCTTGGACGAATATCCCCTCTCTGAGCATTACTTTCCCCATCTTTAAAGAGGGAGATAATAATAGTACATCATAGGCTGTTACGTAGAGGCAATGCAGGTGCGGTGGCTCATGCCTGTAATCCCAGCACTTCAGAAGGCTGAGGTGGGCAGACCACTTGAGGTCAGGAGTTTGAGACTAGCCTGGACAACACAGGAAAACCCCCATCTCTACTAAAAATACAAAAACCAGCCGGGCGTGGTGGCACACGCCAGGAGGATGAAGCACAAGAATCGCCTGAACCCCAGAGGCTAAGGTTGCAGTGAGCTGAGATGGCACCACTGCACTCCAGCAACCTGGGTGACAGAGTGAGACTCTGTCTCAAAAACAACAAGATAAGAATGCATGTAAACTGCTTGGCACGGAGTAATTGTTCTACAAGCAATAACTAATATCTGGATATGGTTATGATTATAACCTGCCGCAGCTCTAGTATCTCCACTTTATAGATGAGCAAGCAAAGACTCAAATAATGGCAACAGTCCTCAGGACTGCTGGGGCTTTCTAAGCAAAAATCCCCCACCTCCTGACCTCGTCCGAACTCACAAAGACCGCGAAGTCACGGGGGGCGCTGTTGGCTCCTCCGGTGTGCGCCACGGTGGGCGGTGGATGCTGCAAGGTGACGTCGCTCAGCTGCACTCGGCCGGGTAGTCGGATCACCACGTGGCCTTGGTCGCCCTCAAAAGCCCAGCAATTCCCGGGGAACACGTCGGGCTGCAGGCGGGTGGAGGGACCATTGGAACCGTGGGACAGAGCAACTGCCGCCGCTCCTCAGCCCAGGCCTCAGCTCGACCCCATCCATCGGCCCGCCCAGAGCTCTATCTCCAGCCCGCTCAGGGCACCGTCTCCAGCATTGCCAGATCTCTCCTTGGATTAAACGCCATCCTCGAGCCCCACCCAGGACAAGCCAAGCCCCGCCTAGCGCCACGCCACTGGCTTCGCCAGGCTCCGCCTGTAGGGTGGGATTTTGGTCCTTTCCCCAGCGTCCAGCCCCGGGTCCCATCCCGGGACGTTTCCAGGCTCACCTCCAGGATAACTGTGGGCGGCCGCGCATAGTTCCAGAAGCTGAAGCGATTCCAAAAGTAGGCAGTGTTCCTGTCTGCGTAGTCGTGGGATGTCTTCTCTAGGTCGATGGAGGCTCCTGGAACAGGGAGAAGTAACCCTCAGGGGTTCCCAGGCCTTGCCGGAGTCGGCGTGGTGGGGGCGGGGGTGGATCTGTCCGAGCCTCTGTCTTCGGCCAGTCTGGTGCATGAGTCTGTCTGTGTCACTGTCTCGGTCTCTTTCCTGTCTGCGTCTGTCTTCCAGTGTCTCTGAGTCTTACCCACAGAGCTCAGCGCATAGTCCGGCTTTCGCACAAAGTCCTCATTCAGCTTCTGGAACACGAGCTTGGCCACTCTCTGCAAGGAAGGAGTGTGAGGCCTGGAGGGGCGGGGCTTGCGAGCTGCTTTCACAGGTGGGCAGGACCTCGGGGAACTGGGTGCTTTGGGATGGATTTCGAGGGACTGGGAGAAATCCCTCAGGGCTCTGGGCGGAGCTTAAGTCTCAGGAACTTGGGAGCAGGGATTCACCAGGGGTTTCCAAGGTGGGCTGAGGCTCACCTCGCTGTTGGCTGCGCGAACAGTGGACACCTCCTTGTGGAGTTTATCCAGCTCTGCCTGGAGCTGCTGCAGCTTCTGCCCCTGGGAGCGCACGCGCTCGTGGTACTCACTGGAAGTGGGAGGTGGGCGCCGTGGAGTTGGCTCCCTGTCCCCCTGCACAACTTCTAGGCTCCCCACGCCTTCAAGATTCTCAAAGAAACAACTTTGAGCCCCCCAGTTTCCCACCCTAGGGGCCGTCTTTTACCTTAGAGTAAGCATCTCCTTAGGTTCCTGTTGGAGGAAGGGACAAAACACAGAGCTGCTCAGCTCCCGTCGTCCTTGCTCCTACCTCAGCCTGGAAACCGCCAGACTTGAAGGGCTTCCTTTATGAAGACTGTGTCCCCTTTCCTCGATTCTTCCTTGATCTCCCAGTATCAGAAGCCCCAAGAGACCCTTAAGCACAATCCCTCACAAATCTGTTTAGATTCAGCCTTCTTAAGGACTGTAGCCCCTAGGCCAACAGTCCAGGGGACCCCCACAATCTCCAGGTTCACAACCTGCCAGCCCCCTACCCCAGGACGATCTCCCCAACTCACATTCTCCAAAGGAGAGACCAGGTACAGAAGCCCCAACCAGATTACTGGAGAAAGAGGAGGGGTGTGTCTCAGGGGAAGGAAAAGGAAGAGAACGGGTTTCTCTGGCATTCGGGGACAGTGGGAAGAGGCTTGAGGGGGTTAATCCTGGAGATGGCGGTGGAAATCTGAGGGGGAACTAGAGGGCTCTGCAGGGGAATGCCAGGAGCTGCAGGAGCGAGGATGTAGGAGAAAATCTGCAGGGTTTGCCTCCAAAGCACCCAGGGCTGGGGCTCCAGGGAATTCAGTGCCCCTCACCTGCCAGAAAGAGGCTCAGCAGCGACACAGCCGTGAACAGGAAGCGGATGGAACAGACCTCCCTGGGGAACCGGAGGGAGGCTGAAGCCCCGACCTGCTCAACCCTCCAGCCCCCACCCCAGGGTTCTAGACCCAGCTCCTGCCAACACGACTCAATCGGATCTGAACTGGCCCTGGGGCGCCCGCGTCCCTCCCTCTGACCTGTATACGCTGACCAGCGCGTCTCCTGCCAGGGATAACGACACCCTCAGCACCTGGAAGAGCAGGCCTGAGGCCAGGACAGGGGGTTCGGAGAGGGTCCCACGGCAGAGAGAGGCGGGGGCTCAGCGAGCCTGGTGTCCGGGTTCAGAAGGGGCTCGCGAGGGGCCGGGGGTGGACCTGGGGCTCAGGAAGAGAGGGGTGGGCTAGGAGAATTAGATGGGGGCTAAGAGAATGAGTTGAGGTTGGGAGAGGGTCGCGATACTCAGACGGGGTCCGGGGGCTCAGAGAGAACTGGAGTTCGGAGAGGGGAGCCCGAGGGTCAGAAGGGATCGCGGCTGGCCTGGCCCGTACTCAGAAAGCTCTTGGACAGCCGCGGGGGAGGCATCTCCTGCCTCAGATCCAGCGTCGGGAGAAGGGCGAGCGGCTCCTCAGAGACAACTGGAGACCCAGTCGGTTCTGCGGGAACCGAAGGGCTCCACTGGGGCCTTGCGCACCGCGGACCCATTCTCCCCTCGAGACCCGGCTGCAGGTCCATTAGCCCAGAAGCCAAAAAACTGGGCAGCCTCCCACAGGCTTTGGTCCCACCGCGGCCTGATCCCAGCTCCCACTCCGCGGCCCCGCCCCTCAGGGAGGCTCGGTCAAGATTTGGTCCCACCCCCAAACGGATGACCCGCCTCCAGCCTCAGTCTTAGTGGATCCCAATTGTCCTGGAGCCACTGAGGCCGCACCTCCTCAGTGGTGCCCAACCACAAGATTTTTCCCCGCCCCTTCCCATGCCGTCCATCACACCAAGGCCCCGCCCCTTAAAGATCTCATTTACCCTACAGGCCCCACCTCGAAGGGGGAGCCCAGATATTATCTTATCCCCGTCCCCGCCCCGCCCTTAGGCCCCGCCCCCTCCATAGGCTCACCCGGGGTCGACCCCGCCCGCACCGGAGGCCCCGCCCCTCACGGTTGCCGCGCCACAGGCGGTCTTCCCGTTGTGGCTCCGAGGCGCCGGCTTCTGCCGAAAGGTTCCTGCCCATGTAGTTCCTCCGGTAACTCCCGCGCTCAAGGCCGGCTCACCGCAGCTCGGGCCCTGAGCTCTTCTGCCCTCGGGCTCCCCGGGCCCCGGCCCCGCTGACTGGCGCCCGTTGCTTTCCTCCGAGGTGACGCTCATTGAGCTGTTCTCGCTGAAAAAGTTGGGCGTGTGCTTGCGCGGGGACGAGGCCGAGCCCGGGCGGGAGCTTCGCCGCATCCTGACCCGGCGCTGCCCCGTCACGGACGCTAAAGCCGAAGCCGAGGTCGCCAAGTCCCTGGGGCCCTCCTTCAGCCGCTGCTGCCGCGGGGACCCCACGGACCCTGCGTGAAGTTGGCAGGCCCGGCGGCCGCACCCGCCCTCGCGCTGTGTCCCGGGCGGCTGTGACGTCACAGAGAAGCCGTCTCCACGGCTGCCCTGGCTGTGCGTCACAGAACTGGCCGTGACGTCACTGGGAGCCGTAGCCATGGCAGCCTCTCCTATTTATGACTTTTTTTTTCTTTTAAGAGACAGGGTCTTTCTCTTTGCCCAGGCTGGAGTGCAGGGGCTGGATCATAGCTCACTGTAACCTCGAACTCCTGGGCTCAAGTGATCCTCCAGCCTCGGCCTCCCAAAGCGCTGGGAGTACAGGTGTGAGCCACTGCGCCAAGCCTCTTTTAAAGCAAACGATGATGTCACAGCACTTCCCAGAAAAAAAACCCCATCTAAAATTGCACTCAGAGTATAACAGTTTATTTCTTTCTCCTTTCTTCCGTCTTTCCTTCTTCTCTCTCTCTCTCTCTCTCTCTTTCTCTTTCTTTTTCTCTTGCTCTGTTGCCCAGGCTGGAGTGCAATGGCATGATCTTGGCTCAGGGCAACCTCTGCTTCCCGGGTTCAAGCGATTCTCCTGCCTTAGCCTCCCGAGTATCTGGGATTACAGGTGCCTGCCACTCATCTGGCTAATAGTAGAGACAGAGTTTCACCATGTTGACCAGGCTGGTCTCAAACTCCTGCCCTCAGGTGATCCGCCGTCCTCGGCCTCCCAGAGTGCTGGGATTACAGGTGTCAGCCACTGTGCCGGCCAATTTATTTATTTCCTTATTGGGTGTCATGCCTACTAGAACCTAACTTAATGAGGGCATAGATTTTTGTTCACTGCTGTATCCTCCAGCACCTAGATAAGCCCAGCATGTAGTTGGTGCTCAAATATTTGCAAATAATGAACGTTAGGAAGGAGCAGGGCATCACACAGGGCACTTCTAAATAAATACTTAGTCCCCTTTATTTTGCAAGCCCTTCAGCCCTCTCCTCTCATCCTAGATATCAGGTTAGAGAGCTCAGTCAAGTCCCTCCTGTTGGGAACCAGCCATGGGACTCTTAATCCCAGGGTTGTGGGTTCGAGCCCCACATTGGGTACCAGATGTTGAGAACCAGCCCAACCCTGTATGTGGGTGCCCCGTATCATGGCAGTGATGAGGGAGTGAGAAAAGAAAGACAAAGACACAATAATGGAATTTTACAGCATGGGTCCAGGGATCCAACGCATTCTCTCTCCAGAGGAGATCTGAGTTGGCGTTGAGCTCTGGGCTCCAAGCGCTTTTATTAGGTGTATTATCTTGTTAATCTTGCAGGCTATGATGAGAAGGTTGAGGAGGAAGATAGTCGGAGGAAGAGCATGTGTCTACAGCACTCAATAGCAAAAATAGTTCTTCTAAGAAATGCTAACTAAGGACACTGAGACTTTACCACCCATTGTCTAACCAGGTGCTTTGGCAACAGAGGTATAGCGGATAAGGTGCCATAAGGTCTGACCACACACAATGCATCAAGGGGTTTTTATCTCCTGAGCATTGTGGACACAGAGCAATTGGAATTGCTCCATATTCTGAGAACATAGGCAGAGCCTGTGGTGTTCCTGTGATCTAGAGCATGTGTCTACAGCACTCAATAGCAAACATAGTTCTTCTAAGAAATGCTAACTAAGGACACTGAGACTTTACCACCCATTGTCTAACCAGGTGCTTTGGCAACAGAGGTATAGCGGATAAGGTGCCATAAGGTCTGACCACACACAATGCATCAAGGGGCTTTTATCTCCTGAGCATTGTGGACACAGAGCAATTGGAATTGCTCCATATTCTGAGAACATAGGCAGAGCCTGTGGTGTTCCTGTGATCTCTGCTCTGTAAGGCCTTCTGGCCTTACCAGCTCCCATCTGCAAAGATCCTCCCTGAGTCTTATGAGCAGAGGTTGCATTTCCTTCCCAGAGTCTTTTGCATAGGCTCCCTTTACGAGATCCTTATAGAAACTCTATGTTGGGAAGAGTTGTGAGACCAAAGCAGTTTTTTTTCTGTTCTGCAACCACACTGCAGTGTTCTGTCATTCTAGGGTGCTCTCATATGCTCTCTATACCATCGGCCTCCTGTTACCACTTGATCTCTGCTTTTATTTTACTGCAGCATAGTTTGGATATGATCCGTGATACTGAAGAGGGAGACCCAGGCTTCTCAGATCAACTTCCCCTTTGACTATCATGCTGCATTTCAGTGGAAGGAAGGGTTGACCGACTGGCGACTCCCGTTTTTAGGTGACAGGCTAGGCCTTGAGGAAACTCTCCAGAAGGCATTGTTTTTAAAACAAGATCAAACCAGAAAACTTTTCACATGTGAGTCCTAAAACTATGAACCTAAGACTCTCCCACGTGTAACATCTAAAGTGTAAACCTGTATAAAGGCTGAACCTCTCTTTGTTGGACGAGCTTGGCTGTTAGGCAACTATGCCACCTTGCTCGTGGCTGAATAAACCTTCCTCCTGTATTCGGTGTCCGAGAGATCCGTTTCCCTCGGCCGCTCCTGCTACAACACAAATCTCAGTGTGTAAAAAGCAAAACAAGCTTGTAATCATTTAACTATAAGTAATACAGGTCTTCCCCTGGCCATCTCTTCCCACACCTCCCCAAGACCAATGTTTCCCAGTGGTCTGGTATAATTGGCACCTGCCAATTATACCCGCACTCAGGCAATACACCTGAGTCATGGAGGAAAGCGTGAGGAATCACAGATGGTCACAGGTGGGAGTAGAGGTTCCCGAATTCTTGCTATGTAACAGAATATCAGTGCAACTTATAGAAATTCAGCTTCCCAGGCACATCTCGTGATTCTACTCCAGATACTGCAGAATTTCTGAGTTGGCCCAGGAATGTGCTTTTGTTTTTGTTTATTTTTTAGATGAAGCCTCACTCTGTTGCCCAGGCTGGAATGCAATGGTATGATCTTGGCTCACTGTAACCTCTGCCTCCCCAAATAGCTGGGATTACAGGCATGCACCACCATGCCCTGCTAACTTTTTTTTGGTATTTACTTAGTAGAGACGGGGTTGTACTATGTTGGCCAGGGTGATCTTAAACTCCTTTCCTCAGGTGATCCGCCTGGTTTGGCCTCCCAAATTGCTGGTATTACAAGTATGAACCACTATACCTGGCCAGAGTGTGCATTTTTAACAACGACATTTGTGATCCTGATTAAAGACCACATTTTGGGACCAGGCTTGGTGGCTCACGCCTGTAATCCCAGCACTTTGGGAGGCTTAGGTGGGTGGATCACCTGATGTTGGGAGTTTGAGACCAGCCTGGCAAAGATGGTGAAACCCTGTCTCTACTAAAAATACAAAAATTAGCCGGGCGTGGTGGCATGTACCTGTAATCCCAGCTACTTGGGAAGCTGAGGCAGAAGAATCGCTTGATCCCAGAAAGTGGAGGTTGCAGCGAGCCGACCGAGCCACTGCACTCCAGGCTGGGCGACAGAGTGAGACTGTCTCAAAAAAAAAAAAAAGCAACAAAACACACATTTTGAAAGACAATGCAGCGCACCATACACAAGTTGCACAGCGAGGCAAACAGGTCCAGGTAGGGATGACACACTGCATAACATTAAAACTCCCAGATTCTTCCCTCTGGCCCAGTACTCTTACCGTCCTCTCGTACCTTCCTTAGAATGTTAGGAACTGGGGCCGGGCGTGATGGCTCATGCCGGTGCTCCCAACACTTTGGGAGGCTCAGGCAGTGGATCACTTGAGGTCAAGAGTTTGAAACCAGCCTGGTCAATATGGTGAAACCCCGTGCCCACTAAAAATACAAAAATTAGCTGGGCGTGGTGGTACACACCTATAGTTGCAACTACTTGGGAGGCTGAGGCAGGAGAATCACTTGAACCTGGGAGGCGGAGGTTGCAGTGAGCTGGGATCGCACCACTGCACTTCAGCCTGGGCGACAGAGCTAGATTTCATCTCAAAAAAACACCAAGAATGTTAGGAACTGGAAGTGGCAGTTCTTAGAGGGGTTGAGGCACAGGGACAATCTGTTAAGCTGTGTTCCAGCCCGGAGGGGAGATGCCCATGCCAGGCTCCAGAGGGATGACATCAATTCCTTTCTTCATTAGGTGCCACAGAGCCCGCAAGGAAGAAGGGAGAAGAAGGCAAAGGCACTGCAAACTACAAATTCTGGTTCATACTACCCTATCTCTGCTTCTGCCTTGTTTTCTGTCTGTGAACTCCTTTGGGTCTCTGTGTCCCTATCTGTTAAAAGGGGGAGGTGAAGCCCTCCCCCAGCATCTGAGGGTTTCAGGTCTAATCTGGACCGTTCTTAAAAACAGAATAGCCTGTCCCTCTTGTCTGATGTTTTTTAGAACCCCAGACTCATTTGAATACATAACAACTGGCTGGATGCAGCTTTGGGAGGCCAAGAAGGATGGATCACCTGAGGTCAGGAGTTCAAGACCAGCCTGGCCAACATGGCCAAACCCTGTCTCTACTAAAAATACAAAATTAGCCAGGCATAGTGGTGTGCACCTGTAGTCTCAGCTACCTTGGAGGCTGAGGCAGGAGAATTGCTTAAACCTAGGAGATGGAGGTTGCAGTGAGCCAAGATCACACCACTGCACTCCAGCCTGGGCAACAGAGTGAGACTCCGACTCAAAACAACAACAACGGAGAAATAGGCAGAACAGGGCTTTACAACCTAGTACTGAGACGGAAAAGCTGAAGCACAAGAAGGGACCATGTCTGGGGCAAGATCACATAGCAAGACCCAGCTCCTCTGACTATCTAATCTTATCTGCCGCTGCTGCCGCCCAATACATTCCTTGTATTCAGGCCAAACTGAACAAATTACGTGGCCCAGAAAACATTCTGCGTTCCTTCCTGCTACCTGGGTTTCTGTCTTTGCTCCCAGCTCCTGTCCTTTGAGCCAGGGGTCCCAACCCCCAGGCCATGGGTGGGTACTGGTCTGTGGCCTAGGAACCAGGATGCACAGCAGGAGGTGAGCAGGAGGTGAGGAACCATCACCACCTGAGCTCTGCCTTTTGTCAGATCAGCAGCAGCATTAATTCTCACAGGATCGCAAACCCTATTGGTAACTGTGCATGTGAGGGATCTAGGTTGCGTGCTCCTCATGAGAATCTAATGCCTGATGAATTGAGGTGGAACAGTTTCATCCCTAAACCATCCCCTCTGACCTCTGCTCCTGCCCCCTACCCTGTCCATGAAAAAACTGTCTTCCATGAAACTCGTCTCTGGTCACTGGTGCCAAAAAAGGTTGGGGTCTACTGCTCTAAGCCAATTTTCCTTTCTTTAAAAAAAATTTTTTTGAGACAGTGTTCTGCTCTACTGCCTAGGCTGCAGTGGAGTGGCATGATCACGGCTTACTACAGCCTCGACCTCCTGGGCTCAAGCAATACTCCTGTCTTGGCTTCCCAACAGGCGTGAGCCACCACGATGAGCCTAAACCCAATCTAAACATGCCTTCTTTAGGGAAGCCCCTCCAGTCTCTCCACTCTGAGCTTCCAGGCCCTGGCCCTTTTCTGCTCCGAGGGCAATTACAGTCTTTCTAGGCTGTGTTAGTCAGTGGAGTCATGAAGCTACTGGAACAGAGACACATGTGATTCCCCTCTCATGGCTGGATACCCTGCAGGGTGCCACAGCACAAGTCCTGCACATAGAAGGTGCAGGACGTAGTAGATCATCCCTGTAATCCCAGCACTTTGGGAGGCTGAGGAAGGAGGATTGCTAGAGCCCAGGAGACCAGCCTGGGCAACAGAGTAAGACCCCACCTCTTAAAAAAATTAGCTGGTGTGAGTACATGAACTTGTAGCCCCAGCTACTAGGGAGGCTGAGGCAGAAAGATCACTTAAGTCTGGGAAGTCGAGGCTGTAATGAGCTGTAATTGTGGCACTGCACTCCAGCCTGGGTGACAGAGCAAGATCCTATCTGAAAAAAAAAAAAAAAAAAAAGAGGAAAAAATAGAGAAAGAGAGAGAGGTAGAAAGAAAAGAGAAGAGGCCGGGTGTGGTGGCTCACACCTGTAATCCCAGCACTTTGGGAGGCTGAGGGGGGCAGATCACTTGAGGTCAGGAGTTCAAGACCAGCCTGGCCAACATGGTGAAACCCTGTCTCTATGAAAAATACAAAAAATTAGCCGGGTGTGGCGGTGGACACCTGTAATTCCAGCGACCCAGGGGGCTGAGACAGGAGAATTGCTTGAACCCAGGAGGCGAAGGCTGTAGTGAGCTGAAATCGCACCACCGCACTCCAGCCTGGGCAACAGAGCAAGACTCCACCAGAAAGAAAGAGAGAGAGAGGAAGGAAGGAAGGAGAGAGAAAGAGAGAGAGAAAAGGAAAGGAAACGCATGAGGTCCATGCCCTTGAGGCCTTACCGGCTGGCAGGGAGCAAACTGGGATCCTGCTTGCTCCCCTTGCCTCCCTCCCCACCCTATCCCAGCTCTCATTCCCTGAGAATGCAGGATGGAGACTGAGGCAGTCCTGCCAGCTTGCAGCTGGTGGAGCCAGGGAGGACTGAACTGACCTCAAGGACCTGACCTCCATCTCTCGGTCCTCTCCTCCCTCCCCACCCGTGAACCCCAGCCCTGCTCCCTGTGTGTTTGACTAGAGGGCAGGGATTGCTAAACCTGCTGGGTGAGTCCAGTGAGTCAGAGGCGATTCAGGTGGGCAGCAGGACGGAGGAAGTGCCAGTGCCACTGAGACCATGGCTCTGACAGTGTGCGTGCAACGACTAACAGGGCTGTCCGGCACCCACGACCGACAAGTGAAGCTCAGCTTTCGCGGTGAGACTTGCAGGGGCACTCTAAGGATATCTGAAACTGGGGGGCTCTGGATCCTCCATTCCCTGGGCCCTTGACCCAATGCCTTCCCATCTCTACAGCTTGTCTCTTTCTCCACCCAGCCTGGTGTCTGCAACCCTCTGCCTCTTTCCTTCCCATTGTCTACCTTTCTTTAAGGGTGAATCCAGGAGCGACTTGACCCTGGGCCAAGGGTGGGTGAAGCAAATTATTTTTGTGTGTGTGGGGGAGGGGCTGATAAATGACTAGTTTCAGTTCTGAGCAGGCTTTACCCAGAAAACAAGAAAAATTCACTGTGGTCAAGAAGCTGATATTGGTGAGGTCAGTACAGTTGGTTCCTGGTTTGTCTCCCTTCCAAGTCCAACCTGGGGTTCAGGGGCTCATTCCTGGGTTTGGGGAAGTATAGTCTTGGGAGGTGGGGGTCAGTCTGAGGCTTGAGAGATCAGATCCAGATCAGAACAAATCAGTCTCGAGACCTGGGGAATTCATTCGTGATCAGTAGTCGGCCCCATTCAGAGTCAAACCCACGTGCAGGGATCAGTTCCAGGTTTGGGGATGTTAATCCTGAAGTTAGCTCCAAACCTGGAGGATTGGCTCCTGTCTGAGGGTTAGGAATAGGCTTTTTCTTTTTTCAGGAGACAGGGCCTCACTCTGTCACCCATGCTGAAGTGCAGTGACACAATCTCAGCTCACTGCAACCTTAACCTCCTTTAGCCTCCTGAGTAGCTGGGATTACAGGTGACTTCCTGCCACCATGCCTGGCTAATTTTTGTATTTTTAGTAGGGAAGGGGTTTTACCATGTTGGCCAGACTGGTCTCAAACTCCTGACCTCAGGTGATCCACCCACCTTGGCCTCCCAAAGTGCTGGGATTACAGGCATGAGCCACCATGCCCAGGCAAGAATAGGCTTTGGAGTTTGGGGTCAGCACAGCATGGGTGTCATGAGCCTCCTCCTGTCCCCAGCTGTTCTATTGGCCCCACTATGGGGCTCCACTGGCTGGGGAGTGTCTGTCTGTGCAGGTGGTCAACTGCAGCCGTGTATTCAACCCCAGGTGAGTAGGCCTGGGCAGACAGGGATGCAGGTCGGGCTGGGGATGACTTAGAGTCATTCCCCTGGGTCACTCTTTTGCTCTATGCCACTCCTCTAGGCCCTTAGGGACTCTGGTGATCTCCCTGCAGCAGCTACAGAATGCTGGGCGTTTGGTGCTACGGGAAGCTCTAGTGGATGAGAATCTTCGCGTGTCCCCGGTGAGCCCCTCTGGCCCCCAGACTGCCACCCTCAAGTACCTCTACATAAAGGGTTCCATTTCTCACGGGGGAAAACCTAAGACCCAGAGATGAGTGGTAGGTAACAAGGCCTGTAGCCATGATTCCTTTCAGGAATCAATTCTTGTGGGAGGCAAAGATGAAATTGGCTGGATTTTCCTGGTTTTTCATAGAGGGGCTCATACCCTAATAGACATGGACCTAGCTTCAAATCTCAGATCGCGCCATTTCCCAGCTAGAACTTGCAGAATTCTTTAGCATCTGGAAGCTGTTTTCTTTTTCTTTTCTTTTTTTTTTTTTAAGATGAGGTTTCACCATATTGGCCAGGCTGTTCTCAAACTCCTGACCTTGTGATCATCTGCCTTGGCCTCCCAAAGTGCTGGGATTACAGGTGTGAGCCACCTCACCTGGTCTGGAAGTCGTTTTCTCATTTATGTAATATTGAGTTTTTTGTTCAGTCCATCATCATTTGTTGAGCTCTTATAATAAGCCAAGTACTGAGCTGAGCAATGAGGGTTCTGTGGCGAGCAAAACCAGATAAGGATTTGCACTCTTGGAAGGGAGGCAAATGGTAAACAAATATTCACACAAGTAAACGTGAAACTGCAACTGGCATGTGTTAGAAGCAAGCTGGTAGAGGCTGGGAGAGGGTACAACGGGAGTATGATCTACTTGGGCGCCAGAGAAAGTTCCCTGAGGCAGTAGTACTTGAACTTGGACTTGAAGGATAATAGGTGTTAATTAACTGGGAGGAGAGAATGTTCCAGGCAGAGGAAAGGCATCTGCCTTGAAGGAGCACAGCTGAGGTGCCTGGAGTGAGCTGGAGCTGGAAATGTTGGTGGGGCCAGACCAGGCAGGGCAGTGAAGGCCACTGAAAGGGATTTCCAAGAGCAATGAGGGAATTTTGGAATCCTGTTGGGCATCCCCAAGAGGTAACTTGTGGCTGGGCACACAGCTCAGGCCTGTAAGTCCAGCACTGTGGGAAGCCAAAGCAGAAGGATCATTTGAGCTCAGGAGCTCAAGACCAGCCTGGGTAACATAATACCTCATCGGCCAGGCGTGGTATCTCATGCCTGTAATCCCAGCACTTTGGGAGACTGAGGCAGGCGAATCACAAGGTCAAGAGATCAAGACCATCCTGGCAAACATGGTGAAACCCCGTCCTACTTAAAAATACAAAAATTGTCTGAGTGTGGTGGCACACACCTGTAGTCCCAGCTACTTGGGAAGCTGAGGCAGGAGAATAGCTTAAACCCGGGAGGCAGAGGTTGCAGTGAGCCGGGATCGTGCCACTGCACTCCAGCCTGGCAACAGAGTGAGACTCTGTCTCAAAACAACAACAAACAAGCAAAACTTCATCGATACTAAAAATAAAAAAGAAAGAAAATTTAAAGAGGAAACTTGCTTTTCAATCTGCCATCTGCGGTGGAGCTGCCACCAAAATGCAGATTTTCGTGAAAACCCTTATGAGGAAGACCATCACCCTCGAGTTTGAACCCTTGGATACAATAGAAAATGTAAAGGCCAAGATCCAGGATAAGGAAGGAATTCCTCCTGATCAGCAAAGACTGATCTTTGCTGGCAAGCAACTGGAAGACGGACGTACTTTGTCTGTCTACTCTTCATTTTGTGTTCAGACTTCCTGGTGGTGCTAAGAAAAGGAGTAAGTCGCCAGGCGCGGTGGCGCATGCGGGTAGTCCCAGCTACTAGGGAGGCTGAGGTGGGAGGATCGCTTGAGCCCAGGGGTTCTGGGCTGTAGTGCGCTATGCTGATCGGGTGTCCGCACTAAGTTTGGCATCAATATGGTGACCTCCTAGGAGCAGGGGACTACCAGGTTGCCTGAAGAGGGGTGAACCGGCCCAGGTCTGAAATGGTGCAGGTCAAAACTCCCGTGCTGATCAGCAGTGGGATCGCGCCTGTGAATAGCCACTGTACTCCAGCCTGGGCAACATAGCGAGACCCGTCTCTATTTTTTTTTAAATTAAAAAAAAAAAAAAAGAAAAGGAATAAGTCTTACACCACTCCCAAGAAGAATAAGCACAAGAGATAGAAGGTTCAGCTGGTTGTCCTGAAATATTATGAGGTGGATAAGCACAAGAGATAGAAGGTTCAGCTGGTTGTCCTGAAATATTATGAGGTGGATGAGAATGGCAAAATTAGTCCCCTTCATCAGGAGTGCCCTTCTGATGAATGTGGTGCTGGAGTGTTTATGGTAAGCCACTTTGAGAGACATTACTGTGGCAAATGTTTTCTGACTTACTGCTTCAACAAACCAGAAGACAAGTAATTGAGTTAATAAAACACATGAACAAAAAAAAAAAAAAAAAAAGAGATGAAACTTGCCTACTTAGTTCTTTTTTTTTTTTTGAGACGGAGTTTCGCTCTTGTTACCCAGGCTGGAGTGCAATGGCGCGATCTCGGCTCACCGCAACCTCCGCCTCCTGGGTTCAAGCAATTCTCCTGCCTCAGCCTCCCGAGTAGCTGGGACTACAGGCACGTGCCACCATGCCCAGCTAATTTTTGTATTTTTAGTAGAGACGGGGTTTCACC